>BLKR01000612.1:0-140000 GCA_011170035.1 Teleogryllus occipitalis | reverse complement strand
CTAAATGGGATTTGCAAAAACTAAAGTAGAAAAGGATACTGGAGCATTTTCAAATATTACATATAAAAATATTCGAAAAAGGAGTGTAGAAAGAAGCACTTGAAAATTAGTCCCTAAGTTATACCTTGTAGATAAATCTCCTCAATTGTTTCTATTCATAAACATAGAACAATAATTGGAAATTATTACAAATTTGTAGGCACCATTATAATATGCGTACGTATTATTGCACGAGTTTATCTGAAATTCAACCATTGGTTGGTCCAAGAAATATTTTCACTGTATCTCTGGTTCACATTTTTCTTCTTTTGAACGAATAGTCCTTCGCGAAGTGACTCATTGGATCGAAACAACTTCATCGGGGGCATTATTTGTATGCGAAGAGTTTTTTCACCGAAATGAGAACACGCCTCTTTCTTGATGACCCAAATATCATTAAAGAAAAGTCTCATTACGATGCAATGCAGATCATTCGTACCTCCACTAAGGTTGGATGGAATCAGTTAGTTGATGCACGTTCTAAACAACATTAGTTTGCGCAGCACAGAGTCACTATTCTGAAAATGGACACTCTAACAGTAAATGGAATCACATCTACCTCATAAGCCAGTGGTAAAGGATTTTCGACGTTCATCTGCTTTAGCCTGCGCTAATCAGGTTATTCCGGGCCGAATATTCTGTGAAAGAGATTTTCACGAGTAAAATTGAGATGAGTGTTGTCACGTGTAAAAGTGTGATAGTCGCTGCTAATGAAGCTTCTTGTTTTGAACATTTTAGCCAACTTGATTAGCGTGATGTAACAATCACATGTAGTAACTCACAATGTTTTCCTCTTCTTCTTGTATGTAGTATTGAAAAAGCTACGGGTAGTAACTGGAGCAATTCAATGATTGTTTTATAAGATGGCTGATGTGTTAATAATTGTACTACGTAGATTTTAACACAATAATGATAATAATAATAATAATAATAATAATAATAATAATAATAATAATAATAATATTATTATTATTATTATTATTATTATTATTATTAAATACCTGCTATTGATTTAAAAATGTTTGCAGTATGTTTTAGCTCTACTAGTTTTATCAGCAAAGAACGAATAAAGTTTTATTTACATCGCTGATCACGCTCAATATTTATGTGTACTAATTTTCTACAATATTTTCATTGCAGGGCTACTAAATCCCTGAAATTCTGATGTGTCAACTCTAAATAAAGGTATACCCTCTTATTCTCCGTCACATGTTCTATATGTCTCCCTGAAACTGATGACAATATAATACATCCTTGTCAATACAAACTACTCTCATTTAACGTTATTACTGAGTAGAGAGGTACACCCGTATAATTCAGTCTTGTAGAATATCAAGTAATTAGTTTAATTCCACATACAATGGCATATTCTACAGACTCTAAACAGGTGGGGTAAAATCGAGAATCGTCGAACCAGCAACAATGTAATAGAATATTCAAGATCTCATCCTGTAGATTATAGTGTGAGAAAGATTTCTTTGAGGCCTTTGGCCACAAAATTATAGTTTAGGAGTTATTTAAGGATATAGATTTAAAAAATCTGAATGAGTGTTGCGGGTTGCATCTGGCGTGAATATTTAGATGCTTTTTTTAAACAAATCCTTAATTTTTTTAAAGTTAACGTCAGGTGTCCGTGAAATTTTCTATCTTTAGAGTCTTTATTAATAAAGATTGGGTGCATATGAAAGCCCCAAAAGGTATCTATGCTACTGGAATAATATAGGAGACGATTCCAGCAAGGATAAAGTGGAGAAACTGGTGTAAGCCTCACCAATAATAAAAACACTATTATTTTATATATTAATAATTTCCAACACGGGCATAAAATGAAAGAAAACCAATCAGCCACCAGCCATGTAAGTGGTGTCTATGGTTTCGTTAGATACCGTGCAACTAAAAAACAACAACAATGAAACAGTTTCGATTTTGACTTAAAGAAGAAAATATTTCATTGTGTTATTCAGCCTGCTTTCCTATTGTGTATATTGACTGAATTCCATGCTCAGTGCATCCCTGCTTACAATGCAACTGACATCATGCGACAGCAAGGCTCCAAGAAAGAGACTTCTCGCCATTAAATATTTTCTATTTACGTGTCACGTTAAAAAATTGTTTTGTATATTCTTGGTATGTAAAGAAATGTTGTATGTAAATATAAAACTGTACCATGTTATGTAAGTATTTATGAAGAGTGTTTTTTAATATTTAATTTATTGCAATGTCATATGAGAGTATTTTATTTGTGTTCTGGAATAGTTTACGTGCTTCTTTTTGGAAAACAATTTTGTGTGATTTTGTTCCGCGGCACTTTTGCTTCTGCAGGCTAGAGGTATTATTATTATTATTATTATTATTATTATTATTATTATTATTATTATTATTATTATTATTATTATTATTATTATTATTATCATCATCACTATCACATTTTAACTTGTTTCCACTCGTGCATTTCGGTTACCATGAATAAGAGATACACGTTCCAACTGTCATAATCAGCACTGGATCAACTATCAATGTTCAGAAATTTCCTCACGATGTTACATGTGTCTAGTATGACAATCTTCTGCGTCTGGATGTATAACCCCTTCTTCAGTTGCAGTTCAGCCAGAGATTTATGTAGGAACTTAGGAATTTCACCAGTGGCGCCTAGAATTATTGGTACAATCGTCACCATTTCCACGTCGCTCCACATTTTCTTTATCTCATTTGCCAAAGGTTGATATTTTAGAATATTTTCACTTCTTTTCTTTGGGATATTGTGAGTTAGCGGAACCGCAACATCAATCAGATACACCTTTTTGTTTTTCTTGTCATGCCATACAACGTTCGATTTATTAGATGATACAGACCTATCTGTTATGATGGACCTGTTTCAGTACATTTTGTGATTATTTGAGTCAATGACTGGTTCGGGTGTGTACTTATAGTACGATGTTCGGTTACCAATCAAAAATTATTGTGGCATAGTTGCTGATAAACCACTTTACAAACGTCATGTCGTTTTGTATATTCTGAGGATGCTAGAGAGCTGCATCCACTGATAATGTGATCTATATTTTCCCTATGTTCTCCACATAGCCGACATTTGTCATCACGAACGTTGGTGTCTTTCAGGATAAATTTACGGTAGTTTTTAGTTGATACTACTTGGTCCTGAATAGCTACCATGAAACCCCTCTGTTTCCGCAAAAAGTTCTCCCAAGCACAGCCATTTAATTGACGACTTACGGTCCATCAGTTCTCCCTCTATCTGGTATGGATAGCGTCCATGAAGTTGCTTTATTATTATTATTATTATTATTATTATTATTATTATTATTATTATTATTATTATTATTATTATTATTATTATTATTATCTATATATTTAAAAAAATAAGGTATTCTGCCATGGCTTCGTTTAGAGCTTCTACTGAACCGATTGTTGTATTTTTTCTTTTAAATGAAAGAATATGATCTCTAGATGTGTTATCAGATATTGTTTGTATTGATTCACCAACATTTACGGTGCAAATTAAATAATTAAATCATTCTTGAATAGTCCGTTTATCAATAGTCAATTGTTTTCTTTCAAAGGGTGGCAGTTTCAAAATCGATATACATGAGTCCATAGATGTGAGTACTGAAGTAGTCAAGTTGTTCACTGGTTATGTCGAATTCCGAATCGTTGCCCACGCGCCCCAAAAGACGCAAACATACATTAACTGGACGCACGGAAAGAGAAAGTCACCGTAGTGAGTGAGGTCATTTCGTTTTCTGTTGGGTCGTTGTCTATGAAATGTCAGTTTTGCTCTGCTTTGTACTTCCCATGTGAGAGAAATTCTGCAAACGAGTTTACTCTGTGTTGCTTAAACGGGAAAATTAGTTTACATTCGAGCAATATGCCAGAAGAAATCAAAGTTGTTTACAGGCGATGATGACACATCAAAAAACTTTAGAAATAATATCCGTCAGTATAATAGTACTCTTTCTTTTGTCATTTGGTGCCGATATTGCATTGCCACCTGGTCATGGGCCATACGTGTTCAAAATTTTGGGAACTCCACATCACAGAATATCTTCGTTATACCCTGAAGATCCAAACAATGCAACATATTGTGAGCATTAGTCTGGGCACAGTATTTTACTTTTATCTCAGATCTTACCGTCAAATTTTGACGGGTTCTCACTAGTTATATACTATTATTATTATTATTATTATTATTATTATTATTATTATTATTATTATTATTATTATTATTATTACTACTACTACTATGATCATTACTGTTCCGTTGGTAGGGATACGAAACTCGATATACGATACTCGTATGTAACTGCAATGGAGACGTTTTCTCGAGCGACTGCACTCAGCATGTGCCTCACTAGTTCACTGACATACTTCCTCACCGTCCTACGTCACCGCCGCCAGCAAAAACAACTGGATTTGTGTTTGTTCCAGAACCAATGAATTGATGACTGCTTCAGTGTTTGATTAAAAATTGAGATGACAGCTCGTGTGAAAGAGTACAAATGATCTCCATGAAAACATGTGCGTTAACCAGATGTTAGTGTCGTTTATAAAAGCTGTTTCTTTTGTTATGGTCATTAACAGTGTATTAATATACAGAACATTTGTAGCATTTTCCTAGTCGATAACGTAAGAAAACAAGTTGATTCTTTACAACTCATGGCGCTGAAGTCAGTATTAGCTAAACGGACTGGTGGAATTTGTGACCCACAAAGGAGAACAATAAGGATCTAATAGGGCACAGTTTTTCAACAGGCGGCCCGCAGTACCATTTATTGTAGCCCGAGAAAATTTATTAGTCAAAAGTAGAGACCCATGCATCCATGTTGGGCGCGAAAATAGCGCACGTAATCTGCCGAGATGTAAAATTAGGTTAAACTTAGATTCAGGAATTTTTTCTAGTAAATTCAGAAATTCTAAATCATCCCAATGTGTTTTAACATGGTCTGATATCGCGCATGGTTCCATTCTCGCTTTCAGAGCAGTGGGGCAAACTGTCGATACCAACAATGTGGGAAACTCAGGTGTGGATAGCCCGAGTAATGAAAATACGGTCCGCAAGCATGTTAAAAGTTTTAGTTGTGGTCCTTGAGGCATTGCATGTTGGACATACCTGTAGTAGGGTCTATTCAGGCAAGTGTGCGGTTTTTTTACACTCATTGACACAAAACCAAATGGAGGATATTGCCAGTGAGTAACAGGTACACATTAATCACATTCATTTCACGAACGTTGGTTAACTATTGGTGGAACTGTAATTTATTTTCTTTGTCATTCCCACAACTCGAGAATCTTTTCTTGAATATGTTTATGTCTACTTTAAAACATCTTTTTAAAGAAATATTATGTGCATGTGTAATTCTGTGATTGATGTGTACTAGTCTATGGCGAGTTTTTTTCAAACCACGATGAAACTTTAAGTGCGGTCTTTGAAATTTCATATTATACGCTCGTCCGTTTACGTTCGTTTCGTGACTTATTTAATAGGCATATATATTTCATCTGCTTTCCGACAATGTATAACCAATTTTTATAATATTCTACTTTAGTGACGATACAGGAATCACACAGAAACTTGTACAACCTATCCCTACATCTAACTACACGGACTGCACTGACATTTCGAGACGGTTACAGCTGGCGGTCGGCTCACCTGATTGGCGGAATAATATATTCCTCACATCTATACTTCTTTTTTTAACGTAGCATCTGAGGGTAGTATCTCCAAGATGGAATATGCCACGACTTTTTGCGACTTTCACCGTCCTGCGGCATTATCGCGACCATATCAAGCTGTGATGCAGATCAAGCGACTCTAGCGGCACGACCGAGAAAGACGCGAAAAGGCGTATTGCATTCCATCTTGGAGATACTACCCTCAGATGCCTCGTTAGAAAAAAATAAGTATTTGCGGTCCTCGACAAAGCTCAACTGTTTTATGATCTGTCTAAAACTAGTGATGCTAAAACAGCACGTACTTTTTCGTCCGTACACGCAAAATTATGTGAAAAGTATTCATATTATCAAAAAATTGTGCATGACCTTATTTCAAAAATCTGGGTTCAAAAAACAGATTTTATTCAGAGACAAATCTCTATCTTCATAATTGTAGTTGGAGGAAGACGCCGAAACAGATTTGAACTTTAGCAATTTTTGAAAATCAGAGTTTTTAATGACTAAGAAACCCGCATCGCTCTCTTAAACGTCCTCCTAAATATTCAACAAGAAAATTAAAAAAAAACAACGATGGAGCCACTTTTTTTTGGAAAATTTTGTAAATTCCTCAGGGACTTCATGTTAAGTACCCCCCAGAATTAAAATATCGGTTCAAGTGGCCGCGACATCATTCAGATCGATTGAAGAATATCAATTTTGGAGAAACGAACGGTTTAGCCGCTAGAGTTGTTCACAGACGGACATATGGACGGACGGACTGCTGTTTTACCGTCATTCGATTTTTCGGTATCTAGGACCCACAAAACATGAATTCTGGTCCCACATCGTACTATAGGATTGTTTTTCTAAATTTAGCAACTGAATTTATCCACTTTTTCGCTACCCGGGCCCTGTCATAAGAGTTTTTCTGTCTAAAATTCACCATTTCTTTGCGCAGCTTTACACAACTTCCTCTCTTCTGTGTCAGCGGCAGCGAAAAAGTAAAAATCGTCTTCTGACCGGAACAGACCATATCTCTCAACGCGTGCGTGCAACAGTGTGCACGCTTTCCGAGTGCCGCCGGCGGGCACACGTCCACCCTTCCCTTCGTATCATTGTGAACACGAATCCGGGCTTATCAGATTCACGAACACCACATTCTTCAGCCTGTCTCTTGGCGGCGGCTTCCGCGTCTGTCACTTCGCCCCGCGCTCGCCGCGGGTGGGACGGGCAACGCCCCGCAGAGAGGCGAGGACGTCGCTCCCTGCGCTTTCGTCGCACGAGGTGCCGCGCCACGTGCGTGCATGAGGGTGCGTGCGGTCACGTCCGGGCATGAGGATGCGTGCGGCCATGTGCGTGCATGAGGGCGCGTATGGTCAAGTGCGTGCATGAGGGGGCGTGCGGTCATATGCGTGCATGAGGGTGCGTGCGGTCACGTGCGTGAATGAGGGTGCATGCGGTCACGTCCGTACATGAGGGTGAGAGCGGTCACGTGCGTGCATGAGGGTGCGTGCGGTCACATGCGTGCATGAGGGTGCGTGCGGTCACGTGCGTGCATGAAGGCGCGTGCGGTCACGCGTGCGTGCATGAGGGTGCGTGCGGTCACGTGCGTGCATGAGGGTGCTGCGGTCACATGCGTGCATGAGGGTGCGTGCGGTCACGTGCGTGCATGAGGACGCGCGGTTACGCGTGCATGAGGGTTCGTGCGGTCACGTGCGTGCATGAGGGTGCGTGCGGTCACGTGCGTGCATGAGTGTGCGTGCGGTCACGTGCGTGCATGAGGGTGCGTGCGGTCACGTGCGTGCATGAGGGTGCGTGCGGTCACATGCGTGCATGAGGGTGCGTGCGGTCACGTGCGTGCATGAGGACGCGTGCGGTTACGTGCGTGCATGAGGGTTCGTGCGGTCACGTGCGTGCATGAGGGTTCGTGCGGTCACGTGCGTGCATGAGGGTGCGTGCGGTCACGTGCGTGCATGAGGGTGCGTGCGGTCACGTGCGCGCATGAGGGTGCGTGCCGTCACGTCCGCACTTTTCATCCATCTACCCTACTCCTTGCAGCGTGGTGAGCATTTAGTTAGTTGCACCTCCTATTGGGAGATGGGTAATTTCAGAATCTTTCCCATGTCCCTTGGTGGGGACTTCCACGACTAATAGGACCCAAGAACACGCGAGTATTATTATTATTATTATTATTATTATTATTATTATTATTATTATTATTATTATTATTTCACGGACGGACTGAACTAAGCGAACAGAAAATGGAAAATTTGATATGGGCATTTTGCTTTGCTTCGCCTCCACATTTCCAAGTTGACGGCGAGGTTCCTGTCTTCGGAATGACTGACAGACTAATGATTTCGGGCACATATCCTGCAGAGGTCATTAGTCCCATGAGTATAGTGCGCGTTTTCTTCGCGGGAGGTGTTGGTGATCTTCCCTCCGCTGGCAGACGTTATTCGGCGCCGTCGTACGTCGACTTGCAGGAATTTTCCCCAAACAGGTATCTCCCACCAGCGGGAAAACTGCCCTAGTCGGAAGAAGCTGTAAGCTCCAGACTGGTCTCCCGACATGAGTAGAAGTGTAGAGCAAGAGAGTGTATGTGTGTGGAAGTAAGGGATGAGGATAGGATAAGGAATGGGAAGAAAGGATTGAGCGCAGTCCACGACCCGTGGGAGGCTTCTGCTTCGGCATTCGTCTGGTATTGATGGAAGAAACCACGGAAAACTCCCAATCAGAGCGGCCGGCCGCTACAACTCTCCTCCATACTGCGACAGAAGTCGACCCACCCATCAAGATACTGTCGAAAATCCTGCCATCGACGGGACTCGATCCTAGCACCTTCCGGTCAGAGGCACTGTTGTGGTATTAGCTGGTGCCCTGCGCCACCTCTCCAGGTTCGTGTCTTCGTCCTCAGCGATTGACAAAATACATTCTTGAGAACATTAGTACACCTCCTCCCACGGGACACCACCACAAGCGGGACAAGCTCTAAGCTCCCGACTTACCTCCCAACATGAGTAGCAGTGGAGGGCATGCAAGTGTGGTTGGATAAATTAGGAAAGGGGCAAGAACGAAGAAAGAAAATATCGTGCGCAGTCTGTGACCCATTCGTTAAAACACTGCTCGGCATTTGCCGGGTATCGAACGGAGGCTGTCATGAGATTTCTCCCCAAGTGAACGGCTGAATTCGACCTATCTCTCGTAGCTTCAGTGTTGGTTGTGGCAAAAGCTATGAACATGATATCAAGACGTGTCATTGGAGGTCGGTAAGTATTAATGTTTTGAGAGTTCATTTATCTCTCATGTAGGTGGTGCCATGTACGTAGCAATGCGTAGCAACAGCGCATCAAGCTGTCAGAGTCACCGTACTGTAGTGTCAAAAATTCACCAGGATCAGAACTCGACCGCTATAATCGCCCAGCTCACGCCACAGTAGAGATGAGTTTAACGGTTTTCTTATTGGTTATTGGTATAATATTGGTATAATAGTTATTGGTATAATAGTCAACTCGTAATAACGGTTATTAATAGCAGCTGAATAATAACTGGTTCATGATTAGCAACCTAACATGGCCGGTTTCTAAGGATTATATCAGTTGTATCGACTGATAAGAGTTATAACGAATAACGTTGGTAGCACCGTAAAGCTTGTGCAGCCACCTTACGGCGTTTGGTTGCACTACTTCCCCAAATATGTTTGGAGAGAGAAACAGCTGATATGAACAAGACTGGATGAATGACCAAGAAATAACTGTAATTGATTTGATGAGTAGCAAAGGTGAATAAAATATTACTAAAATACTGATTCGGGTTCTGATTCCAAATATTATTTTGATTATGGAACTTGTGCATAGTGAAGTGACGAGTACCGAAAATAATGAGAAGGAGAAACAGTGCTTTTGCGTACCTACAGCTAAAATGGTAATGACTGTTGAATATCAAATTTTATAATGCTACTTATTTGACTGTAACTCATTTTATTTTATCAGACTGAGGGAAATATTAGTGGATCGCAACTAAGCAGTAATGGAACAGAAAGAAGTAAAGACATATTAGACGGATTTAATTTAAAGGATAAACTTCTTATTACAATGTACACAATAAAATATAAAAGTATTGTAGTTCATGACGTGTAATAATGACGAATTATTTATTAATGAATCTATAATTTGAACACTTGCTTAACACGATCGATTAGCTGCAGTGAAACTGTTTTCATACAAAATGATTGCAGGGGAAGGTTGTAGCACGTAGTTCTGGTTTGGCTCAATATATTGCAATACTATGAATTCCAACCAATAACAGAATAAACGAAATAACTGTTATTTCGCTTAACAGTTAGAAACGTTAAATGTTATTTCGCGTAACAGTTAGAAACGTTAACTGTTAAGAAATACGTTTTGCTGTTAAGGACACATCCCTACAACGCAGCACACGCACGTGCGTGCCTACGTCCGTGCGTGCCCGTGAGGCCGCGTGCAAGCTTTGCGCGGGTGCCGCCCGCGTGCTCGCGCGACACGCGCCGTGCTCGCGCCGCGCCGTGCCGTGCCGTGCAGTGCCGTGCGACGCCGTCCCCCGTCCTGAATATCGACCCGTCGGCGGCGCCCGCGTCGGCCAACGCGGCCCCACCTGCCGCCTCGGTTTTCAACTTTTCCTCCGACGCGCCTTTCCCGCCCGCGCCTCCGCGCCCTCATCCCCGCCCGGTCGATGCGGCGACGAGCCCTTTGTGAGCCTCGGCGCGGTTTACGCTCCAGGAGGGTCAGCGTACGTAGTAGTGGTTGTCGCGACACGCCGGCGGAGGCTGCCGTGATCCGGGAATTTCTAGTACCGATCATGATCAATTTTTGACATCATCTGAGTTGATCAAAGTTTTGATGCCAGGTGATACCTGTTGATCTACCTGAGACCGACGGTACAACTTGCCGAATGACTTCATTGATGCTTTCGGGTTCACCAACTGATGTGGTTGTTAATCCCGTTGATGTAGTGAATGTTTTGCCTGGAATTGGTGGTGTTTCTCTCCCGATGGATGGCAAGGTCCGCCGACCTTCACGTCTGCTTGCGGGTGTTTTCCCCTCCAGATATTTCCCCAAACGGAGCACCGCTCTAGCCAGGATAGGTTCGAAGCTCGGGACTGGTATTCGGACATGTGTAGTAAGGCAGTGCATGTACTGTGGATCTGTGCTTACGTGTGAGTGATTGAGGGGAAATAATAATACAAGGAAGAGGAAAGGATACCGTCCGCTAGGGCGGTTTTCCCCAACCAGGTACCTCCCACCAGCGGGGCACCGTCGCAGCTGGGACAAGCTCTAAGCTCCCGACCGGTCTGCCGGCAGGTGCGGTAGTGTAGTGCATGTCAGTGTGTGTTGAAGGAGTAGGATATGACAAAGAAGGGGAACGAATGATCGCAGACGGACTGTGGCCCGTTTGTAAAGGTCCGTCTCCGCCTAGCTATCTACGTACCTAGTGTCGAAAATAATCCACCGTCTGTGCTCGAACCCCAGGACCTCCCGTTCAGAGTCGCAGCAGAGGCAGAGGCAATGCCGATCTAAACTCAGCTGGTCTTCGTAAATGTACATTCTAGAGCATGGTTCCTTACATCATCTGCGATATGGTGCGGGAGCACTGGCATAAAACGGAGAACGTACTAAGGAAAATATTTTCTTCCTCATTCCGCCACCACTACCAGTCATAGCACAGGTCGTTGGTCTAAGCTTCTGGGCCCGTCAAGAAACCATCTCTACGATCTCAAAAAAACAGTTGAAAAAGCTAGATCAAGACTTCAATAGGGCAGTACTAATACTAATGGAAAGAGAAGAAGGCAAAGAAATTAAAGAGTAAAGTATGTTTTTAGACGTGGAAAAATAACACCGGTTTACAAAAACAAATTCTGTAGCAAGAACAAAACACACGTTTCTGGAAGATTAATTCAGATCTAATTTCAGAAATTATATATCGGACTCATTTTTAATTTGATGATGGTTTCTGTAATTGCGTATGTCTACCTACGTATTATATGTATCTGGCAAAATGACACGGTCTAATACCTACAAATCCAAGTGGATACAGTAATAAATACAACAACACAAGCGTTAAGTAAGTTAAGTGAAGAGGAGGCTTGAAATGTTTTACTGGAGGCTTGAAATGTTGGGTCAGCATAAATATCTCCTCCTCTGTCTTCAGAATGTTTATCACTGGAGCATTCATCTTCATTTACTGTCACGCACTCAGAAGGCAGCTGACCAGCAATTCTTCACTGTGACAAAGAGGCTTTATAACAGCTGGTAAATTAGGTCACTGCACATCATTTGAAGTGATTCCAGCTATTTTTGTCAGACAAAAATAACAGTCTATTGTGTGATCCGTTGGTTACCTCCACATCATGGTAACGGCAAAGGATATGTGTCGTGAGTCTTTTAATGTGTATGTCAGAGGTGTAATACGCGACACACAACATATACAAGAAGCCCATTTCTTGTCTCGGTCGCCTACCTTACACCCGAAATAGAGTTCTTAACACTTCCTTCTCAGAGGATTGAGGTTGAGTTTTTGCAATTTCAGAGTTAATTCTCCACAGATATAGCATAACGTATTTGGACTATTTACACAGTTACGAGGCATTTCTTCTTCAGAATGAATACAAAGTACAAATCTTCGCAAACCTAGAACAACAAGCAGTCACATTCAAGCCTCTGTCCTCGCTGTCAGATCTCTCAATGCTGGGACGTAACTGGCAAGAAACACAACGCGATTCTATCTGTTCGCGCAAAACCTCTCAGCAATATTCCGAAACATTTTTCATTTCCTGAAAGTGAATTTTCTGAATTCAGTGTCATGTATAAGAATTCCTTGTACACATTTAGATTATTCCTAAACAATTACATCTGCAGAATTTTTAAACAAAGCTACAGCAAAATAACCAATATGGAGCGTTTTCAAGTATTTGCGTACAAATATAGTAGCGTGAAACAAGAAAACAGATCGAGATGTAAAAACTGATTTCATATTCGAATTCAGTGTTCAAGTCTTAGCTAAGAACACCATTCACATTATTCGTTACAAAAATTCTGTTGACCAGTGTAATGAAATCAACAAAACCTCTACTATTCTTGACTCAGCTTTCCTCTTGTCAATTTTTGGCAATTTTCCTTGACGTGTATGGTAAAATTAGTAGTACCACCCTGAATATAGACCGATTAGGTTCTTCGACTGGCAATATTCCTTCTTTTATTTATTTACGTCAAAAAAAAACAGTTAAAAACTGCGTATGACGGGCTATTGGGAAAAGTGAATTGTGTGCACATTTTCAAAATTCTGTGATCCCTACACTAAATCATATACTACTTAAGTTTTGAATTTTGAAAGGGAGAAAAAAAACAAAAAACTCCCATGTAATAAAATCGATTTTCAAGGATAAATAAGCAATAAATTTTGAATTTTGAAAGGGAGAAAAAAAAACAAAAAAACTCCCATGTAATAAAATCGATTTTCAAGGATAAATAAGCAATAAATTTTGAATTTTGAAAGGGAGAAAAAAAAACAAAAAAACTCCCATGTAATAAAATCTATTTTCAAGGATAAATAAGCAATAAATTTTGGCTCTTATTACTTCCTGCCGCGACAACATGGAAACGATAATTTGAATAATTGTATTTCCCACTGAATTCTAGAAGACGTGCACAGAAAATGAAGTTACATTTATGTCCAGAAGCAAAACAAGGGGCCATCTCAGCATTTGCTCAATGGATCAGGGAAACTGGACGAAAAACCTGATCGAGATGGGGTTCACATGTGGTTCACTTCTTTGGTTCACATGTGGTAAAGGAGAGAAAATATATCAAAGCCCGACGTGAAAAATACAACCCCTCCTTCTTCCTACTGCTGGAAATAGTATAGGATTTTATCTTTGCAGTAACGTCCAGTATAGAAGGTAATGACGAAGAAAACAGAAATATCAAAAAGTAAGCATAGTTGTCTATAATAGGTTTTTCGAAAATACAGTTTATGTATGAACTTCAAACCGTGTTTGTAAAGCACACCATTGAGTGAGAAGTAAAAACCTGGATTTGAACCATCAGTCCTTTCTCATCTTATTCGCGTGAAATACCAGATCAAAGGAATGTAAGATATGTGTACAATGTTCTGACGATACATTTTTCTTAAAATAAGCCCTTTTAAAGCGGGTCCATCGCCTAAAATACTTCTATTTTGTCAATAGATAGCTGTCAAAAATTTGAAAGATTGTAATTATATATATTATATATAGACGAAATCCAAAACGAAGAGTTACATTAATATAAGAACGTGCACTCTTTTTTCAACTTTAGAAGTAAATCAATGCTATACGTTTTATTAAAACGTCCACAGTAGCGAACGAAACGTTTGGGTAAAAAATGTCCGATAGACCAAGGCTATGTAGCCCGACAGGCATTTTTAATAATATATCCGGACGTGAAAGCCTACACTCTTTTATTGCGATACGTTTTCTTTGAAGGTAATGATGTATTTTTTGTATGGACTGTAGTACAATGAAATAATCTGAACTACATAACTTTACGCTTAATTGAATTAAACACAAAGTACAGTAAATAACTTCATTTCAAAGAAATAATAATATTTGCATCATCGGCAGGTGCTTTCAATAAAACACTTTTTGTATTATTTATCTTATAACAATTTGGATTCCATAATGATATGTTTTTCCTTTGTTTCTCAAGAACTGAACTCCAAGTCGATTTGAAATCCTTCCAATACTGTTTCAGCAGATCATGAGATTGAAACAGCTTTCCTACAAACTTATCTTACAGAGGAGTGTTTGATCTCACTAAATTACAGGCTTTCAAGACTAATTTTGGGAAGGATTACCTTTCCTCCACTGCTCTTTCCCGCAAGTCGTCTGTTATTATTTCTGTGCAAGTATATCCAATTTGTTTGTAATTCAACCTCGTAATATTACGAGATGCTGATGATTTGTTAAAAAGTTATATAATTCAGACCCCTTCTAAGAGAAGTGCTTGAAGAAAGGAGACTTCCCTTATTAAAGAGAAATAAAACAATTAGCATTCCGAAAGGAAAATTCACTCTCTTAATATTATGCTCTTTAAAATGAAATTTTAATTCTTTAAAATGAAATTTTAATTAGTTTTGAGTTACTCGTAGTATAATGTTCTGAAGAATAACTTGTATTAAATTCCTCTGTGCTCTTATGATTTTGTCATAGTCAATCAAAATAAACATTCATTGATAGATTTTATATGGAATAGTCATTTATTTCTCAATTTCTTATATCATTGTCAGGTTTTGACACCTCATTATATTATTTAAAGATACACATCTCACTATGCAGAATATGTGTTCATGAAGGGACATATTCTTATTTTGCTTTTTAGAATAAAAGTAGGGCAGTGACAGTGGCAAATGTTATAGTAATTCAACAATTTTGGAGAAATGGGTGTGGTGAGCTTGCTTATCAAAATATACACGTGGCTGTGTAAAAATTAATATTTTTCATTTCATTTCGTTTTATCATAACCGACGTTTGAGTTCTCATGCATAAAGTTTTCACAAAATATATTCCAAATCAATATTTAAACATATAAAATAATATTAATAATAATAACAACAATAATAATGATAATAATGTCCATTCATTTGGGATGGGGGTAAGAAGAGCAATTCTACACAAATTAAAAAAACTCATAAATATGGAGAGAGCTCATTTAAAAATCCATTATACAAGTTGGGAATATTTTTGACAGCTTCACCTTAATATAGGATAATATTAACAAATATTCAGATAAGATCAAATAAAGGAAAAAAAGATCAAAGAAAGGAAAGTCGTAACTTACAAACATTTCATTTGTGAACTCGTGATATTAAGATAATCATATCGTGGAGAGAAGAGTAATTAAATATTTAGGTCGTCAACACACATCTTTTCATCCTTTAATGTGGAAGTTATAAAGTAAAGCTTTAATAACTTTTGACTCTCTCCTCAAAAACAACGAATTCTTCCGAGATCACTTGCAAGCTGAATCACTAAACTATCGCTGTGGTTTCCATTACCGCGAATTTTAATATGTCCTGAATGAGTTTGTACAAATCTTCGAAATCTGAGAGATCCTTTCTTCGAGTTTTAAAGGCGGAGTTTCAACACCAAGTAACTAGCCTGGTCGTACGATGCCATTGTCTGGTTGAGAACGGCAGGTCAAGGCTGCTGTGACGTGATTTACTCCGATTTCAGGCGTCTCTGCGAGCAAGACATCGTAATATCTGACCACAAATCAATTCTTCCTTCTCCATCCTGTCTTCCATTCAAAGGGACTGAGTAATTACCTAAACGCACTATCGCATGTTAGCCTTCACCGCAATCTAGAAGCGACCTGCCTCACCAAGTTGGTTCCTGGGCAAAGTGGTTTGGAAAATGGAAGTGACGTGGCATCGCAGGGATCATTTCCTCCCCTTTCCGACCTCCAGGCAGTCCATCACATCCTACATAAAGAACCCGGTCCCCTCAAACTAAGCTTGAAGTATTGGCACGTCGCGCCGATGGTACGGCGAGCTCGCGACTATCCTGGGCGATACCCTGGGCCCTAGGGTTGCCAACCGTCCTCCATTTGGGAGGACAGTCCTCCACGGACGTCAATTGTTCTCCTCGTCCTCCTTTGTATTTTAAATGTCTTCCTTTTAGTAAATTTTGTGACATTTCTTGTCATTTATTCTATCACATGACTAACATATGCTACGTTATATCGTTTATTATTTACTTTAGAATAGAAAACATGTACATCCTGTTTCTGAACACTGACACACGCATGTACATGGTGGAATAACGTGAATGAGTTACTCCCGCACACCGATTTTTTCTCGTTCTACACACCAGTTTGCGTCACGAACCACGTGACCACAGCACGGGCACTTCGTTTGAAATGCCAGACCATACGCTGGCCGCCATGTTGGATGGAGAGCGAGAATTGTCGAGAAACATTTTGAAAGTGGTACAAAGTGACTCTTTTAAACGGCAGCCAACCAAAAATAACACGACAAAGGTGTACAAAATGCAATATTTAAAAGAAATGCTTCATAAACCTGTTTCAATGTTTTGTAACGAGGTGATAATTTTGGTGTCTGAATGCATTTAAAATTCCCGCTAATATTGTAACGCAAACTGGTGTCTGGAGCTCATTGGCTGAAGTCTGATACGATGCGTAAGATCCCCCCCCCCCCAGCGCAAGCATGATAGTATTTTTGTCTAGCGACTACAATAAAAAACAGACGGTCAGCTCATCTTCATTTGTATTTTGTGAACGAATTTTTTCACTTGAATGGCAAATAGAAATAAGAAAGATACAGATCTCATGCTAGTCAAAATGAAATATTTATAAAAAGAGATGTTTTGATGTTTTTTCTTATCGAGTGCCCTCTCTTTTACATGAACATTGTAGGCAACCCTACTGGGCCAACTGTCTCTGAGAGACGTCATCTACAAAGACTCTGATGGCTTGCATGTTTGATTATTTCGCGTTTTCGGGAGTCAACGGCTATGACAATTAGTTCAGGTTATTTGTGCATGTCTTTATCATGGGAGATGGTTGTGATCTTCCCCGCTCTGAGACGAGATCTGGCGTCGATGTACACGTCGGACTGCGGGAACTTCCCATTCAGGTATCTCCCACTCACGGACCACAGTTCCTGACTGGTCTCCCGACATGTATGGTAGTGTAGTGCATATGAGTGTGTATGAGTAAGTAAGGGGTGAGGTAAGGACATGAAAGAAAAGAAAAATCACGCGCGGTCTATAGCCCCGTTTGTTAGGATACTGTTCTGGCATTCGCCTGGTGCTGATCACAGAAACTACGGAAGACTAGCGATCAGAGCAGCCGCCCGCTAGAATTCTTCTCCAGACAGCGGCTTAATTCGACTCAGCTTGACGCTATTTTACCGTACTGTAACTGTGCTTCTATCAGACAAATGGCAACGAAATAAAACGACTATTAACGGGAAGGATCAAATTCCAATACGACATCGAGCACATTCGTTTCTGCGGTCATGCGCCAACGTATAAAAATGGGAGGCATTACTTCTATATATATAGTTATAAAACACCAAAACAAAGCGTTCTATAGCCTTGAAATCTTAAAGTCTGAGATCAAAGGTTTTAAATAAACGTTCCTCATAATCTACAGGATGAGATCTTTTTGAACATTCTAACATTTTTTTGCTAGTTCAGCGGTACTCGATTCTACTTCACCTCTTCAGAAACATGTAGAATCTGGAACTGTATATAAAATTAAAGTAAATACTGTACTTGATACTCTACGCGATTGAGTTGCACATGTATACTCCTCGGTTCGGTTGCGCTCGCCCAATCCTGTACTTTTTCAAGGACAACTACGTAGCTTTCTGAAGATTAACTAGCGATGCTCAACCAGCATGTACTTTCTCGCCCGTATTTTTAAGCCAAATTACGCGAAAAGAACTCAAATTTTCGAAAAATGTTTACATAACCTTATTTCAAAACCTATCTTTAAGTAACAGATTGCATTAAGGGAAACAACCTTTGTCTTAAATATTTTAGTGTTAGGAAGACGCCGAAACAATTTAGAACTTTCGCAATTTTTGAAAACTCAGTTTTTAATGAACGTGTGACATGCACCAATCTCTTTCACGCTATTCAACAACAACATTTAATCAAAAACCAGCCATTCCAGCCATTTTTTAGAAAATTTTGAAAATGCACTAGAGTCTTTTTTTGTATTTTTATGTGACATTCTGTAAGTAATGAAATATACTGGAAGTAATTAAAAGTTACCTTTATACATTTTTAAACAAATAGGACTGTTTCATTAACAACTTTTTCCATTGATATGGCAATGAAAGGATAGGGCAGTGGGTGGGGTTTAACGTGCGAGGATTCTCGCTGGGAAACGCTCGTATAAGCTTATTTTTATAAATAAATCCTGTCCCCTCTTGTTTCCGAGGTGTACGCTCGGCATTGCTGAGCTTATTCTGATAACCTTGCGTTCTCCGAAATCTCCCGCAGTCCGAATCCATGTCAAATCCTAACTCTCGCGTTGATTTCGAATCGGGGGAGTGTGTTGCTACTGTTCCCGGCTAACTTTTCGCGCCGCGCAGAGCCAACTGCGAAAGAGAAAAAGAAGTGGCAGGTGCTCGTTGCTAATGACCTGCCGCCGTCGCCGCCACCGCCGCCGCCTGCAGCGCAGCCTTTTCAAAACACTGTTGACAACCTGTGCGTGGGCGCCAGAGCGAACCAGGGAAGTGTTCGGGGAGGCGAGTTTCACCTGTTTAAATTACGCGAGTTCTGACTGTAAGGACCTACAAATGCTAGACAGATGCAGTTACATTCGTTTTGCTGCTGCTTATTCAAACTGATTCTGTAAATGTACTTGACCATTTGATCGTATCAAATTCATTGTACCTTTTCACAGATAAATAGCGTCGTATTTACGACCCATTCCATATGTATGAGAGAAAGAATAAAAAATAAAAATTGTGGTTACACGCTTGCAGTACTAATTTTAAACAAAACATATTTTCAGCATCGGTCTTTGTGCATCGTAACTTGTGCATCGTAACTTGTACATCGTTATCATTGGAATGAAATGTGAAGATCAATCATGTTTGTACATTTAATAAACATTACGCATGTTATCATTTTATCATGCATGCTACATTATAAACGAGTTGCATACGCTATTTGATTTGTATAACAGCATTATAAATTTATAAGAGAATCAAATTAAATTTTGTGAAACAACTCTTTTGTGACGTCTCAGGTGTTTGACATTTCTACGGGAAAACGGTGGTCGTCTGTTCTCTTTACCTCTACCTTCCCACGATTCACTCACTGCGATTGGCTGAATGTGTGTTGACGCAATCATTTGTGCCGTAAAATTCTCATACGTCATCATTTCTGCCGTAAAATGTCCGGTTATGCATTATTTTAAGCGACAGAACAGTTCGTTTATATGGCTGGTATGTAACAAAATGGTTTTATCTTTAAATGAGACTTTTTAAAATAAAATTTTGACTAAAGCAGTAACAATAAAATTTATTTTGTAAAAAAAGTAAAAATCGCATATACATAAAAGCTACGTAAAAACCTAATGATATAAAAATGAATTATTGTGATAAAAGGAAAGATTTAATCGTCCAAACGTGGAAAGAATTTATAATTCCGAATGTCGTGATCGAGTTGAAAACTTCCTACAGAATTGTTTACAATCTCAAACTCAACTTCTGGGACGCGCTTTAAATATTTTTTGAATTTTCGCAATCCAATTTTATAGGAAACTCTACCATGCGAGGCTGTATTTGCATGCCGTGAATATCTCAAGCAGTAAACACTCGAGCGAGTCGACGGCTGCTGAGGGTTCTATCTCTTTCCAACGACCGGGACAGCGGTAAATTTCAGCCACTCGATCCGCCCTCTCTTGTCGGCAGCGGGAGTTAAACAAACGACCTCCACGCATGCGACTGTCAGAGAAAGATGACGACACATCGCTTCTGAAGCAGGTCAAGACTCTTCTGTCGGATCCAATATTTTATTACACGTGAACTTGGAAGATTGTGATGCAAAAAAGGGAGGGTTGTTTTGGTTATATAAAAGATATTCTGTTCTCGATTATTGTCGAAGAATCAGAATTTGGTTCGGAGATTGCGAATTTTAACGAGAACGAATTCAGAGAAACAGAAAATGTAACAAAAATTATGTATCATCAATTTTAATACCTCTTCATGTAACTGTCTACAAAAACACTATTTTAACGCATCAACGTACGTATGTCAAAAACTGGTAGTCATTTTTGCCCTTTAGATAGTCATTACCACATTCGCACTTCCGTCTGTTGTTTGTTCTTGCAGTTCCAACAGAGCGGGTCACTCTAGGGCACCTAAACATAAGGAAACCTAGAGCGAGTTTTACAAACAAATAATTTATTGTTCTCACGACGAAGCTGGTGATTGTTCTTCAGAGGATTTGCTGTCAATTATTATGACGTTTCTGAGTACTGGAGTTCAAATGTCGAACTACTCATGCGGATTTTGTGATGGGCAAAACGAGTTCGCGGCATAATTTTTTTAACTTCACGTAGGATAATGATTCAAGATTAATAAATATAGTCAATTTTTTTCCTTTTCATATTTATTAATAAGAATTTGTTATAGCCAACTTTCAAGGTCTTATTCGGTATCATTATGAAGGACCTCAAACGTTTGAAGTATTAACATTCTTAATATTATTTATGCACTTTTACTGGAAACATTATCATCAGTTTTACAAAATATTATGACTGAGATGTATTCATGCGGGGAGAAATTGCGATATAAATAGTATTACGTAACCATTACTAAGGGTTGAGAAATTATGTGCTGCTTTAGCACCACTAGTTTCCCACAGCATTACATAACTTCCTCTCTACCGCGTATGCGGTGACGAGAAATTAAAAGATGTACTTTGCGCTGATAAAAAAGGTGATAAACTATAGTGATTAATCTGTTTGGGGAAAAAATCTTTTATTATTCGAGACAGATGAAATTCTTGAACCTAATTGATAGAAGACAATCATCATAATCTATGAAATAACGCATCCATGGGGCCAAATAGGTTGCATGTGCATGAGGTCAATGCTTGGATTCAAAATAAAGTGTGTGTGAAGGAAGATAATGAAAAGCGGGAAATTAGCTTTTCACACCTGGGAATCGAGATTACAATCCTGGTCGATACATGTAGAATTTCTCCTCAAAAAAGTGGGTTAACAGTAGGATTTCTTGGGGTTCTATCTTTTCCACGACCTTCCATTTTAGCATTGCTCTATCGTAATTTGTGTCATATTAACTTATTATTCAATAAATTACTTATCAATGACGAAAGGCGTAGATACCGAAACCATAAAAATATACATGTGCTAATGGAGAATAAATATAACAAAATAAATTCTGCTACGCCATCGACCACAAATCAAATCTTTGAATCAATTTCACTGAGATAAAAGACCAAACCTCTGAGTTTCATGATTAAAAATTTGGATTATTTTTGCTGAAGATTAATCATCATGCAAACACTTAATTGGATTTTACTAACAAATGTTTGATTTTTTCAGGAGTTCGTTCAAGTAAAAAAAGATGTAGGCGAATATGATTTATGTACGGACAATTTATTTATATTTCTTCTTACTAGTTGGGCATTTCGAATTGTGTACTCTTCTGTTAATGAAATAGCTTCATATTGAACTCAACTCGAGAGGGTAGGCCTTAACTGTACATCAAAGAGACCCGGTACTCTACATGGATAAACCTTCGAACAGTACATTTATTAACAATATACATATTTTGCTGCATGGGATTGAATTGCATAGTATGTAGAATAGTCAATGTCATTTTACAAATATTACAAGATTCAGCACATTTGATACCACCTGTTGTATATATGTAAGATAATCTAGAAGCACTAAATTCCAAATCTTCTCTTTCCAGCAATGTCTAATCTTCAACTTCTTACTTTTTCACCTTGCAATGTACGTAGTAAAGTAAAAGTAGTGTAGCCAGCGGTGGAAATCGACGATTTATTTACTAAAAAGCTCTTAATTTTGGGTCCTGGTAACGTTAAAGGTGATACATTTTGTTCGTATATGAAATAAATGACTTTCTCTAACCTACACTTTTAACTATGAATCATATCCTAGGTCAAAGCACTTTTACTAAGCCAGCAAGAGTAAAGCGTCATGGTGAGATCAAGAACTTCATAGAGAGAAAGATGCTCCGAAAATCAGACACTGTGGTGTCCATGAAAACCACTTTCTGCGTTGCCGAAGGGGTTTGATTCACACCTGACCTGATATTACAAAGCGGTCCTCGTGGTCAATGTGACAGTCCACAACGAGGGTGGGTCTAGCTTTCTTTTAATAACTGTGTGCTTCCTCTACGTATATTCATAAAAATATGCTCCACTCAGAAGAACCCGGTCGATTCGCTGCAAACTTCGCAAGTATGTTGCACACTCTCAGCTATGACGATGATTTATTTTTCACGGTCGGTCAGTTCGGGTTGGTGGTGGATGATGGGGGCGTTATAACGCACCGACGGTATGAAACAAGACTGTCTCAAATGGCCTTGCCGTGCTGTGCATTGGAACGTCGCGAAGAGTCCCAGAAGCATTGTCTGCCCGGTTCCTATACCTAGGTGACGCATTCGACAGCTGACTGCCCAGTGAAATGCGGTCCAGAGAGGCTCCATCGTGAGGCTAATCGTGCATCTTGAAATCTGATCCTTCCATTGTCTTTCTAGTTTCTGAGCAAAAAATGAGAGTAAAACACAAATCTCCATTTAATGGAAGTGATTTGGACTCAGTAAATGTTACCTCCTTTTCTAGTGACATGCCATCTGCATGTGACTCAGTGTCTCAAGAGAGTCGTGAATCAACATCTCCAATCTCTCGTGTTTAAACAGCCGAAAATCTGGTAACATAGAAAGGTGGAGCTAAACAACGCGTGCCAAAAAACATAATTTCCGGAAAACGTGAAAATCCTTCATCAGAACTCTACCAGAACTCGGTAATTTGATTCACGCCTCGAGATACGCGAGCGAAAAGCCTTCTTTCATCGCCCCCGCCCCCACCCCGCTCCCACCGCACCCTCTTTGGTCACCACTTAACAACTTTCCAGGAAAAGACATTGTTTCTCTCTGTTAGGCTGCATATTCCGAAATGTATTGCTGGGGAAATTTAGAAAGGATCCGGACGCGACTCATAATATAGCCGCTGGGCGCAGTCGTTTCCATGCCCGTAGTTAGATCTGTCTCAGAATCAATTTACGACGAAATTCTGATGTTTGAGAAATCCGCGCCGAACCTCAAACTTTCGCAAACGGTTTTAACACGCGGGCGCCGAAATTTGAGCAAAACAAAACCCTTACTTAATGCGCTTACCTTCACAAACAGTCCTTTTCCTTACCGGGGATGGTTTGATCCTCAATTTACATGTAAAATTGTAAAGTAAATTTTGTGAGAAAAAAATTAAGGGATTATTTGGTCCCCAGTTTACATACGACCGTCGCTGCAGTCTCCGCGCCGCCACGCCCGGCTGCGAGTTGTGCACCTGGGCGCAGACCCCTCCCACCTGCTGTGCAGGTCACTGAACGAGGATGACACACACCAACAAACATCCACAGAGACACGGACCGTGGATGGAGAGGTGACGTGTATTAGCGATAGGATTAGTTCTTTGCTAGACGAGCCGCGCGGCTATGTAATTAATTAATTAATTAATTAATTACATTCTCACAAATCCTACGTTTGTAAATCTTTTTACTGTGCTTGTATTTATTACACCTTGTTCCTTCCCGACGTCATAAAGGCGGTGCACGAATAACCACAAATCCTCGTTCCTTGTAATAGTTAGCCAGGCAAATGAATAAGACGAGGACGAGTGACTATTACAGTACAGTTTTTAACATTACCATCTTTAGACACCTATTACAACAAAAAGGAAGTAATGTTTTACATACTTCTTATAGCTCTCCATCAGCGTTTTCACAGAAGAATTTGCTAAAAATTATGAAAATCTCCATTGATCGCACTTGTATCTCTTGACCACATGACTCTACATTACATTTATTTGTACTGAAGTGCTGGCAGGCCTTACGACACAATATCAAAGTTTCATCACATGATAACAAATGAAAAACTTCAGACCACTTATCTGAAAAAGGTGAGAAAGTAAAAAAAGAAAAGGAAAGGAAAAAAAGGAAAGAAAGTAAAAATTCCAACATTTTGTCATGTTTGGAATGTTTATTAGGGAGACGTATTTCCATTTTTACTCGATCGCAAAAAGAATAAGAAAAAATATTTTCAAACATTCATTCTCCTTTTAATAAAACCTAATTGAACAATTCTTTGAATGAGTTTTGATACTTGACGAAAAAGATATAAATAAGTTGCAATGTTATGCCAATATGACATTTGGATAAAAAACTCTTTTAGGTCAACGTTTTGGTACAATAGTATTAGACAATAGTTTCCTATATCATATTAATGTAAAAAAATAACGAATCGTTAGTACTATTCCTACAAATCACACAACGATCATGATATACAATGAACGTTTTGCAGATGATTTCCATACAATGTTATTTCCTAATGAAACTATATTTGATACAGCTCTTTGTACTAACGCATTGTCACTCCTAAATAAAAGTCATTATATTGATTGATGAACCAGTTTCTCAAAATCAGTCACCATGTGAATAGAAAACAGGAAGAGAGTACTGTACGTTTGTTACTCACTGACGTCTAAATAAATGTCAACATTACAATAATTGACAGCTGGCCTGCAGCAGCAAATATTCTGCCCAACAAAACCTCACAATGGCTTTCCAAAACATAGCACGCACCATGGTTAAGAACTCAAGAACTAAAAACAAAATTATCTGGAATAACAATGCAACAAAGTTAATATTTTAGCAAAATTGCTGTTCATAAATACTGAAATTACACAGTATAGTACAAAATACGGACGCACAGTACAACAGTTATATACTACAAAGAATGTCAAGAATGTTGCTGTTCCATAACACAACACAAGGATAGCAAATATTTAATGATAAGAAGTCTCTTCCTTGGAGCCTTCCTGTCACAGGACGTCAGCTGCTGTAACGGTAACGAACGGAGTACGAGAATTCAGTCGGTACGCACACTAGGAGAGTAGGTGGATTAACACAATCTATTTTTTAGATTTTTTACTCAAAATCAAATATGTTTCCTCTGTGGTTCTAGCAAAATCATAGACTCCTCAAAAGGCCGGAGGCTAAATTTTCTGTAAAATTCTACGCGTGAAAATTATTAATATTGGTATTTCTGAATTTTTCCTGAATTCTATATATCTAACTAAATCGTAGATATCTCTCACTTCGCCGGAGCCTGTACAGTTTTCTTTCAACTTCTGAGCGCTTTAGTAATTAGTAAAAAATGTAGAGACATTATGCAAACCGGTCTCCATCTGTAGGGGAAAAACCGGAAAAGGATTAATCGTGAGTACGAACAGAGAGTCGGACATCTATTATATATATATATATATATATATATATATATATATATATATATATATATATATATATATATAAGATGTCCGGCTTGCGAGTTTTCCCTGAACAAAGTATCACCCACGCAACGCCCCAGAGGAGACAAGCTGTCAACTCCCGACTGGTCTTCCGTCATGTGTGGTAGTGAGGTGCATGTGAGTGCGAGTGTAAGTAAGGTGTGAGGATAGGACAAAGAAGAGGAAGGATGGATCGCGCTCGAATCGCACAGAAATCTACCGATCTGCAGTCTGACGCTACAATTCTCCTCCAGACAGCGATTGAATGCGACAAAGCCATGTAGCTAATGTCGAAAAACGCTACCGTCGGGACTCGAACTCTGTCACAGGTACGGCAGTAATATTCATTGATGCCCTGAGCCACTTCAGTAGGTTTTCTATTAAGAAAGAATTCCCAGAATCCGAGGTGATCATCAGCACGATGCCTAGATAATGGACTTCCTACGGGAGAGCTTACAGGTTGATGATATTTTTTGTCAGTTTTTGTAGGTTGAATTGTTTTAGAACGCTGAAAATCATTGATATTGTTTATGATGTGCTTTTTATAAAATTATGAGGCAATTTATCAAAAACATAGATTAGATGGAGCTTTTTTTATTTTGAAAATGTCCCAGGGGCTTCATGTAGAGTACCCCCCCTCAAATTAAAACTTTGTATCTCGGTATTGTTAGAGTTAAGGATTTTCCTTCTGCAGCGTTCCCCAACTTCCGCTCCTGGCGTGCGTCTGAGTTGCTGTGGAGCGGGGTAAAGCAAGGTGGAGCAAGGCAGGGCCGGGCAGGGCGGGATTGGGCGAGGCGAGGTGGGTGGTACGGGGCAGGGGGTGGAGCAGGGCGGAGTTGGACGGGGCGGGTAGGGTTTGGGAGGCGAGGGTGGGGAGTGAGGCGGGTGGGGCGTGGAGGGTCGGGCAGGGTCGGGGGCGGGGGAGAGAGGGGGTGGTGGGAGTGGGACCGGGGGTGTGTGGGGCGAGGCTGGGTGGGGCGGGGGTGTGATGGGGCGAGGCTGGGTGGGGTGGGGCGGGGCGGGGGTGGGTGGCACGGGGAAGGGCTGTGGAGCTAGTCGGAGCAGGGCTGGGCAGGAGTGGTCGGGGCGGGGTTGGGTGGCACATGGAGTGTGGTGCTGCAGAGGGGTGGGGACGGAGGGGGAAGGGCGGGGCTGGGTGACACGGGATAGGGCTGCGTAGCAGGGCGGAGCGGGGCGGGGATGAGAGGGGCGGGGCTGTCATCCCACGGGGGCAGTGACCAGCGCTGCGGGCGCCAGCGTGCTCACCCTGTCCCCTCTTCCGCTCACCCCCCGTGACCGCCCTGCCCTGCCCTACGCCCTCCTTCCCTCCTCTACAGAGGCCGTGCGAGTCACGTCGCGTGACACGTGCATACTCACGAACGCCGCGCACGCACACGCAGGCACGCACGCATGTTTCCAAACGCGCGGGCGCGCGCAAGCGCACGCGCACGCACGCCGCTGGCGGTGGGTGGGGTGAAGCGCGTGGCGGGGGAGGGTTGTCCTTGACCCGCTGCCGCGCGCGGCAAACGTTTGCAACAGCGCACTGAATATGGAAATTAACGTTAAGATTGAAATATATGATCAAATATGAATTGTTTGATCGTTGAAAAGTATGAAAAATTTGATCGTTTTTTGGCTGTGCTTAAGATCTAAAAGGGTCGACTAAAATATACTTAGATTTCGATTGATTGTCTTCGGGCACGTAAACTACTATAGTCATTAATACCGTAGTTACTATATTATCTGGGAGATGGCGGTGCTTCTCGTCCGCAAGATGGTAAGGTCCGGTGCCGACCTATTCGGCTGTTTGGTTTCCGTTTCCAGGTATCTATGCCAACGGAGCACTGTCTGTGCCAACGGGGCCTAGTCGGGGCAAGCTGCAAGCTCCTGACTTCTCCCCAGCACACGTGGTAGCGTACTCGTAGTATGTGTACGTAAGGAGAGAGGAGGAGATAAGGATAAGAAATGAATGATCACGCGTAATTTACAGTATGTTCGTCAAGGTTCGCCTGATTTTGATGGGAAAATTCACGGAATACAACTGTTCAAAGAAGCCGGCCGCTAAAAAACCTTCCATTTCACCACAATCTCGAATCACTGATTTAATTAATAATATAATTTGCTATAAAATGAAAAAATGTTACGTTCACTGACTTAATTTCCAGTACTACCCCTTTCGGCGTGTGTATGAAGCAAGTCGTTTGCACGCTCACGTACAAGAACGTATTGATCCAAATCACTATGAACTAGATTTTCAATCTGAAAACTAATCTTCAAACTTCATTGCCATCCATGACTACCAACGCATTCCTTGGAGGGTCAAGGACATCGTTGATCCTCAGGATGAAACGAATATAGAGAAACAGCTCGTGACATGCCAGGAAAAATTCTTTAAATACTCAAATTTCATACTTTTCTGATTCTGCACCAATCGGATAAAAACCACCCGGCAAAAGTATGCAATTTAAAAACCCTATAATAGAAATGTGCAATATCCACAACCAGAGAGGGGAGAAAAGATTTGAATCGTGGCTTCTCAAATTTTTTTCTAAGTTTTTTAATTCGAGGATTCAAATGAGTCGACTTTTACGTGGGTGAGAGAATGTAGTGTGTTTCCGCACCCATTAACTACTTCGTACATTAGTCCTGCAAGTGCAACAGAAAATGACAGTCTCCTTCCTCGGCTGGAGGTTCGCCGGATTGCGGGGTATTTCTTCTTCTAGGTATCTACTTCATCGGTGCATCGAACCAATCCATAAGTAATGGATGGTATCTGATATATATGGTATGTTAGTTATGGAATTTGTTATGGTATTACCAACATTATATAATATGATTCTTTTAACTTTAAAAATGAAACAAAATATAGTCTCAAAAAGTTGGCTGTAACAGGTAACTTTATTAATCGCTTATTCATATCACTTATATACAAAAAATAAATCGTCTGTCATTTCATAACTCCTGGACCATTCTCCCCAAATTATATAAGTTATATTAACATTAATATAATTTTTTCAAGTAGTACTAGGCTACTACTTCATGATAGTAAAAATTTTCCTGCTTACTCATAGACTTTGACTATTCAATGAGGAAGGCTATTGCACTGCCTTTTTCAAAGCTCAATACAACGTAGTGAAAAGTATGAAACCACGAGGAAAGGTAAGAATATGGAGGGAAAAAATATATGCATTTCTTATTAAGTTATTGCGGTCGTAAAAAGCACATGGTTCCCCACAAATTAATTAAAGAAGAATGTAAAGAAGTAATTTTTAGAAGAATAATTTCAAATAATTTCCTTATGAGCTACAAACAAAATTCCAGGAAGCGTAAATTAATAAAAAAATGAAAATGAAGGAGAAATAATGATGGGAAAGGGAAAGGAGATCAACTCATGAAAACAAATGATCTCCATCTACGTAATTAAAATACTAGCAAGATTACATGGCTTTACCCGAGTATCTATTTATTTATCTATTAGAAAGAAGAGTAAACTTGCAGCTAAATAAGCTGCCTCATTATGTGCCAGATGTTCTTCACAGATAGCGAAGGATACCTATCTGTTGCCTTATTCAAGACCTTCTTGTTTGCGCATGTTCGCATCGTTCGGATTGGATACATCTCCATTCGTTAAAATGTAATGCTCTGAAAAGGAACATCTACTCTTGACCTGCGTGAGGCAGCTTTGCCAGATCAAACTTTATCAAGGGGTTGGAATCAGGAGACCCTCTACTCTAAGACACAGGAAAATAAATGCATTATATTCTGTTTCCCCTCAATTATTGCTCTACCACTTCACTCCGCGTTATACCATTACCTACCATGCCATATCGCTAAAGGTCAAGCCATCCTTACTAACACGTGCCATTTCCTGGTACGACCTTCCCCGCCACTAATCACTTTAGTTCTTCTGACCGGGAGGTCCTAGGGTTCAAATTCCGACGCTGGCAGGATTTTCGACACTAGCTAGAAAGCTCGGTCAAATTCAGCTGCTGTCAGGAGGTGAATACTAGTAGCCTGCTGCTCCGATCGGTAGTTTTTCGTGGTTTCTCCCATTACCACTAGGCAAATGCCTTCTTATCCTATCCTCACCTTCTATCTATCTTCCTTATCCTATCCTCACCCCTTACTTACATACACGTACATGTTATACACTACCACATATGTCGGGAGACCAGTCGAGAAGTTAAGGCTTGTCCTAGCTAGGCGGTGCTCCAGTATTGGGAGATACCTGGTTGAGGGAAAATCTCTTCAAGATGACGTAGGTAGGCGCCTGATCTCGCCATCCAACGGGCAAAGATCACCGCCACCGCTCTCGATAAAAAGCATGCACGACACTTACGGGAATAATGATCTTAGTAGTTGACACGCCCGGAATCACATTATCAATCAATCAAACCGCCCTGGCTTGTTCTTCCCCACTCCGCCCCTTGTTTCACCTGCTGCCTTTCATTGCACTGATATGCTCTTCCATGGTGTATTGTGTTATATATTTCTGATTATTGTGGTGGAATAAATGCAAACATTCTAAAATTGATTTGAGAGTATTTAGTTGTGATTAGTATATCCTACTGGAAACACCAGATTGACAATATATGTTCTACGGACAATATTTTTTGTTGTACAGATATACTGAAATAGGCTTCAAGCACGTTTCGCATCTCGCCTTCAAACTGCATCAAGCGATACACATTGCATTGGGGAATGTTTGTGGACAATCAGTAGCTACAACGTGAAAGCTGAGAGATTATACGAATTAATTGATTGAGTTATGAATATTGTACGGTTCCCCATTGTTTAATAATAAGCATTGTGGTATTTGAATTCGTTAGACCATTGCAGGATAATCTATCAAATGTTACAATATTACGTCCACCAAATGGGATATAAACATTGCCTGTAATTAAATCAATATTTCCCCTTCCTTTATCCCTAAAATAAATAATAATAACACTCGATAACTTTCTTAAAAACTCCAGCTCAATTTAATTAGCAGAATTTCCTTTTCTATAATGAAACTAAGCAATTGGGCCAAATTTTTGGTTTGTTCAAATATTATTATATGCATAAACTCAATTTTTCCATTGTCACATTCATATTTTATGATAATCATAATAACATGATGACCCTTAAAACATGAATTCGAAAACAACGCAATTTACTCTTCGATATATAAGGCAGGCTTTGGAGGCTCGAAGGTGAAGGGACATGTACTGATATTGAAGTTATGTAAAAAAAATTACGGTAAAATAAGAATTAAATGGTGTGTATAAATGTGTAAGTGGAACAAAAAGTATTAATATAACAATGAACTTACTTTAGGGTAACGGTTTCTACAATTAAAGACAGAAATCTATTTTACTTTCTGGATGATGAAGTTGCTTTTAGGCAACAGAGTGTTTTTTTTTCTCTTGAAAATCCGTAAGACTCAAGAACAAATATATTTTGCTACTTTGGTGCCAGAGACGTCCTCTAAAATTGCACTAATAAGAAAGTAGTGAGGATGCAGCAGCGTATACTTTCGCGTGGTATTTCTAAAGGATACCCCCGGATAAGATGGTAAAAAGTTCCTCTAAACCCAATGACATGTGAGTGGTTATAGTTCTAACTAACATTATAGTTCTAACGTAAATAAATAAAATATTTGAAAGATTTCTCAGCCTTTATTATAGTTCTAACACAAATAAATAAATAAAATATTTGAAAGGTTTCTTAGCCCCCGACCCACCATCCACACCCATTTAACACATTTTGCATGAAATTATGGCCGAGAAAGTATATGCTGTTTTAGCACTACTAGTTTCATTGTACGGGTCTCTACTTTCTGTCTCTTATTATCTTTTCCCTCCTCTCCATCAATTTAATGTCACTCCGGGGCTACTAGGTTGAGATTTCATTTGCTGAAAATGGGTTCCTGCGCGGACAGTCCTAAGGTAATTTCATAACCTTGCCATGCCACTGCCTCTCCCGTCTGTTACTCGCCTCGTGCGTTGCCGCCTGGCTTGTAGCTTCACTATCAGGCGACAGCTTGCTGATCCACGTGATAAGGAGACAATGCTATTATGACACAATAAGCGAACTTATCGATTCGTAAGACCGATAAAGACGAACTTAAGTTCCGGTGCTTGGGATATTCTTTAGGGGTCGCTTTCTCGAAAAGATTTTTGAGAGAATTATTTCTTTGAACGTATCGACAAACTCATTTTGTTTTAAATAAATTGTAGTTGTATTTTCGTGTACACTATTATAGTTTTTGCTTTTCCATTTTAAATATCGTTGTGTATATAATTTTGATTTCGATTCATTGACATTCAGTTTAATGCTTTTTACTGCGCAATTTTATGAAGAAGGTTGATAAGGTACTTAAGTCAATATTTTCTTTCAATAAAAGCTATTATAAAGAACATTGGTAGTAGCAGCGTGAACACATTTTTATACCAGATCCATTCTTCTGATCATTTGGCAACACCTTCATCGAGCTCTCTTTTTTTCCCATCGCCTGTTCTGGAACACGTCTTCTTTCATACAGCATACTCCCTCTCAGCGCATCATTCATTCTATTAGCGCATGGAGATGTAAGTCCGCAACTGAATATTCATGGATCAGGAAGTTACAGGTTGGAGTCACAAAGGTTACATAACACTAAGATGACAGATAATACTTATCCTCCATACGCTATAATCATTTGTAACTGTTTACGTTTTACGATAAATAAATAAATGAAGTACATAAATGTCATCGGTTTCTATTTTCTTGGGCACCAAAGACATATTCAACATCAGATAAGAGGGAGGGTAGGATAATGTCTTTACCTGTATAAGAATTGACTGGACAGACGGTTCAAGATCTATTCGACGAGAGGGCTGAGTTGTACGAGCGACGAGCTCGTATGAGCGAGTATTAATGACGAGGGCGTGAACTAAATTGGTCGGCGCTTATGTGATGTTATAACCAGCGAGGTGACCATGCTGCTCCACCGCACATGAAATCACGTGAAACCGGCATCCAACTTCCGTCAGCCCGACATATGTGATAAGTCTGCGAATGTATGTGTAAAGGAATGGGAGGGGACAAGAAGGGATGAAAGATCATGCGCTGTCTTTGACCCATTTGTTAAAGGCATTTCTCTGGCATTCTCCTGCTATTGTGCGCAGAAATCACGGATTACTGCCGATATGAACAGCCCGTCGATAGGTTTCTACTTCAGACACTGGTTAAGAACCCCCAAAAAATTAAGATATCCGTTGCAAACTCGCGGTTCCTTGAGTTCTTTCAGGTCAATTAGAGAATATGAATTTTTAAGAAAATCTGAATGGTTTAGGTGGTAGTGTTGACCACAAGACAGGACGGACAAACACGTTTTGTCCTCAATAAATTTTTCGATATCAAGAACCCACAAAACTTGGATTTTGCCAACAATACGTGTTAAGCAATTTACTACATGCAGGAAAAGATAATCCAATCAGAGTCAAAGAACACAAGTTTTTCTGTTGAAAAAACGCGATTTTCCTCAGCAGAATTACAATACTTTCTCTCTACTGCGTAAACGTCGTAAAGCAAGAAATAACAAATGTACATTTTTTTTAAATTCCAACGAAAAAATCGCAAATTTGTATATTCTCTTTTATTTCTTCCACTTTTGACACACATGCGCCTGCTCATAAAACTTGCATTATTGAATGAAAAATGTGTTTTAAAAAATAAATAATATTTTGTTACTTTGCGTTCTTTGTGAAATAAGAAATTCTCCGTTATTCTGGAACCATTCTAGATATGCAAATCCGAGAGGAACAACGAGGGATATGCAAAGTTGGTCCTACGTGGTTGAGTGAATGCAGTATAATGAACTTTTGTTTTCATTGCGTCTCGTGCATAATTTGTGGACTGGTACTAATCCTGTTGTTCAGTCGCGCGCTTCACATTCGGACTGTAGCGTCACAGAAATTCAATATTTTCTTTTCTGCGTGCTCACCATACCGTTTTGCTGCTGCGTCTTTGCAGCTGTTAACCGCACAACGCGAGGCTCCGAATTTGGAGAGTTTTACGGAAAAGAGTAGCCACCGCCTTTCCCCGCATCTCTTGAGAACAAGCTGTGTGCGGACGCGCTTAAGACGTTAAGTAGCAAGTTCCACGGTTATAACCGCCGGCCTCGCCAAGAGGATAGAGGAGCATTACACCGACGCAGATAAGGTCGAGAATGGAGATGCAAGAGAGATCTGGGTTTTACTTTGAATGTGTTAAGGCAAGTTGAAAGGAGCTGCGCTTTAAGAACGGAGAAGCGACAAGGCTTTATGTTTCCTCTTCCGTCCAATGCAAGTTTTTAAAGATTTTGTAATATTATTTTTGTGGCATTGAAATGAGAAGGTACAAAGAAATAAATCCCTCTTAGTTCTCCTTTTTAAAAAAATTGATGGCGTCAAGTTTTTGCAGTTCTGTACACAGTAACTATTTTATTTTAAAATATTTCGGATCATATTGTACAGTTAACAATGGATTTTGAGAAGATTTCATTTTGACATGGACACTGAAACAGTAAAAGAGGTACCACGAATTATTTAACAAAATTTTAGATTTTTTAAAATGTATAGAGAAATTTTGTAATATCACTGTCATGAAATATTTCAGATCCTTTTTATTACTTTTGATTAAGAATATTTTTTCTCGGCATTCTAGTTTACTTTAGACGTCTTAATTATCTTCACATGTTACTGTATTCACTCTACTCTGAACATTTTGTAGTAACATATTAGCTTAATGGTTTTTCTGTAACTGGGTTTATTCCATAAAACGAAGAACGAAAATTTGAATGAGAAACCTTTAAACATAGTCCTTTAAAAGGCTCCCAAAAACCTTGTCGTTATTGCCGATTACAGGACAAGGCGTGCCACACGAAGGATAATTTTTATTAATGATGAAGTTTGATATAAATGTCAATATATATTAAACGGGAATCATCAATACAAATTATCCATTAGCCGTTATGTAAAGTAGAATTTATTTTAATCCGTAACAAATAGTTTATTCCCTACCGCAATGACAGTAGTGTGTTAGTAGGGAGTAAAAAAAGATATATTCCCTACAATGTAAGATATATTCCCTTCAATGTATTTAGGCAGGTCTCTCCTCTCTTTACAGAATTTACTCCGTGACTACGACCTTGTTCCCCCTCATTCCCCTTGTTAAAAACAGACCAAATAAGTGGAGAACGCTACCACATAGAAGACGAGAAATCGGCGCAGCACTATAATGAAAGAGTGGGGAGATATCGGAAATGAATTTGATCTTTCTTTTATATACGATCCGTATTATCCCTGGAACAGTAAAAACATGGCTCCGGGTGACGAAAGGAGCATAGTCAATCTCTTATTTTGCAGGGTAATGCAATCGACACTAACTACAAAGTTTGTGCGCCCTTTTTACAGGAATATTACGAAACTTACAGATATGTTATGCGTATGCGTTGCTATGCGTATATTACGAAACGCTAACTGCAGCACGAAAATGCAGGCCTACATATATTTGTTTCGTCCCATAATAGAATACAGAGTAGCTTGCTGGGACCTTCATAGAAAAGGTCAGGTTAAAGCGTTAAACCGAGGGCAGAAAAAAGGCTATATTTGACAACAGAAACAACGAGGAAAATGTCAACTGGGAATCATTAGTTACACGTAGAATAGCAGCACAACTCTGCTCTCTTCAAGGCGTACACAAAGCAACCGGCAAGAGCAGCGATCAGCGAAAGACTTAAAATGGTATGCTATTGATTGATTGTTAGTGATTCTGGGCGCGTCAACTATTCAGATCATTAGTCCCGTAAGTGTAGTGCATGTTTTTTCATCGAGAGGTGACGGTGGTTTTCCCCTCACTGGATGGCGAGATCCGGCGCCGACCTAACGTCGACTAGCGGGATTTTCCCCAACCAGATACCTCCCAACACTGTCCTAGCCGGGACATGCACTAAGCTCCCGACAGGTCTCCCGGAATATGTAAGTGTATGTATGTTAGTGTGTGTGTGTGTGTGTGTGTGTGTGTGTAAGGGGAGAGGATAGGACAAGGAAGAGGAAGGATAGTTCGCGCGCGGTTCGTGGCCCGTTTGTTAGGGTACTGCTCCGGCATTCGCCTGGTGTTGATCGGAAAAACCACGGAAAACTACCGATCAGAGCAGCCGGCCGCTATAATTCTCCTCCAGACAGCAACTGAATTCGACCTAGCTGAAAAGCTAGTGTCGAAAATCCTGCCGCCATCAGGACTGGAACCTAGGATCTCCCGGTCAGAGGCGCTGCAGTGACATGGGAGCAGTTGATGCACTGAGCAACCGCTCCCGGTCTGTGAATAGAGCGGGTCTACATTCGAACATTGGAGAGTACAAGGGACAAAGTTTTACCCTGACCGACATTCAAAAGAAACGTCACACTCTACGTGATTAAAATGGCCGGTGGATGTGAATGTAGCGGGTATTGCAAGCAACAATACAGAGAGTAAATCAATTTAATAGGAAATTATGAATACTTTTAAAACTTTCATTTAAAATAATGTTCATAAATAGGTACTTTAATGCTGTAATATAAATCATCAAAAATGGATGTAGGTGTGTGTTCCTCAATAACAACCAAAAAAGACGTGACGTTCGCGAACTGAAAACATTTCTAATTTGATTGCACCGCAAAATGTGTTACTGGAAAGTCGAAATGCGGTATTTGTAACCGGGAGGCAGTATTGATGTTAGGCGTAACAGGGTGAGGTGGGGCGGAGCAGATCGGCTCAGAGTTTAGTGAGAAAAGTGTAAATATATAGCTAAGGCAACGCTAGTTTACATCAGCTAGTTAATGCATACCCTTATAGCTGTTCCATTGCACTCTGGAAATTCCTTCTCCCAAGGTACATAAGTGCACTATGTTCCATGTGTGCTTTAGGCAGTATTGTTGTGAGGTGCGAAATGTTATATTCTTCTTCCTACATTATGTTTACACATTCAGCACCCCTTGTTGACACGTGAGGAATGGACGACGGGAAATACAAATGCATAATTCTATATCCTACAGAAGTAGGATTCGGAGGCTAAGAGTAAGACTGAGAAGGCGGAGGGAGGCGTTGGTGATAATGGTGGTAGTGGAGGAGGTGGTAACGGCGGCGGCGGTTGAGGGGGGGCGTGGTTGATGAGGGTGGCGGTCGGAGAGACGGCGGCAGCGAGAGTGGCGGCAGCGATAGCGGGGGAGTAGGGGTGAGGGTGGGGCGGTGGCGGTTGAGAAAGAGGTAGCGACGGCGGCGGATGTGGAGGGGGCGTGGGGATAAGGATGGCGGCGGAGGGGGTGGCGGTAGTGGTAACGGTGGGGGCGGTTGTGTGGTTGGGGCCTTGTTAGCGGCGACGGCAATAGCGGCGGCGCGGAGTCGACGGTGGGGAGCGGCGATAGCGAGGGGGAGAGTAGGCGTGAGGGGGAGGATGGTGGTGATTTGAGGTTGGAGCGTTGGTGGCGGCGCGGCGGTGGTGGCTAGGCGGCGATAACGAAGACGATGGGGGTGAGGGGGTCGGGAGTGAAGGGGCGGGGCGTTGGGTAGAGGCTGATTGATTGACTGATTGTTAGTGATTCCGGGCGCGTCAACTACGGAGGTCATTAGTCCAGTAAGTGTAGTGCAGTAAGCGATCTTCCCTCACTGGATGTCGAGATCCGGCGCCGACCTACCGGCGACTAGCGGGGTTTTCCCCAACCAGGTATCTCCCAATAGTGGGGCACTGCCGCAGCCGGGACAAGCACTAAGCTCCCGACCGATCTCCCGGAATATGTGGTAGTGTAGTGCATGTTAGTGTAAGTGTGTGTGTAAGGGGTGGGGATCGGACAAGAAAGAGGAGGGAAAGATCGCGCGCGGTTCGTGGCCCATTTGTCACAGTACTGCTCCGGCATTCGCCAGGTGATGATCGGAGAAACCACGAAAAACTACCGAACAGAATAGCCGGCCGGTCGAATTCTCCTCCAGACAGCAACTGAATTCGACCTAGCTAAAAATCTAGTGTCGAAAATCCATCGGCATCGGAAGCTAGGACCTCCGGGTCAGAAGCACTGCAGTGACATCAGTTAATGCACTGAGCGACCGCTCCCGCTGCGGCGCGGCGGTGGCGAGTAGGCAGCGATAGCAGAGGGGGTGGGGGCTGGGAGTGGAGGGGCGGAGCGTTGGGTAGAGGCAGTGTGGTAGGGGCAGGGGCAGGTGGCGATGCGCGAGCAGTGATAAACGACCTGGCGCATTTCCCGCCGCGCAGCATCAAAGGGGGTTGAGGAATGCTCTGTACGTTCGCAGTTTTCCCAAAGGTCACGTTAGGTTCGCCGTCTGAACCAGGAACGCAAAGGTGATGGCACTAGCACCCCTCGCGGTTATAAGCGCAATTAGTATCATAATACGAAAGTAACGTAACACTTCATTAGTTTTCATAGGAAAACAAGTAATACCGATGCATATACGGGAGCGGTGTTTGTTAAAGAATATGGATTATTTTCATCATCCCAAAAAAGAGGATGTGCAAATGATCGTATCCGTTACACCGCACTGCAGTTATGCTAATTACCGACGAAAAAAGTTCAACTTTTGTAATTTTCCAAATTTCAGAGGTTATAAACGAGAGAGGGGGTTAATGAAAATCGATTATATAGCATATTATGAAGCGAAGTTTGTTTTATCCGAGCAAAAAATTGCAGAAGAACATCCGATTGAACATGCAGTCAAACAATATTTCAGAAAAATATTTTTTCCGGTATCAAGTGCTCCGAATCGCATATTTTGACATACTGCTTGAAGAGAAAATAATATACTACGCACAGAAAGTAAAAAAAAAACACTATTTGTCACAGGGACACAATCTTTTCTCCCAAAATGTCGGGTCTTATCTCTGCAAATTTACGTAAATTTCTCTACACAGAATATAGAAAAATGAAAACCAAAATATGTAGGAATTATGTTAGGCGAATTTGGAGGAATTGAGGTTCCAATATATTTAGTGGATTTTAATAACGTCTTCGTTTAAAGAATCGAAAAGAGGTTTGATATCATTCAATGGTCATTTTGAAAAAACCTAGATTTCTGATTTTTTATGTTTAAGAAGTTTTTGAGTTTTTCTGAATTTTGAGTTTAAAACCACACTTCTGACAACCACACTTCTAGTTGTGTTAGAGTAACACACGGTACTGAAATCATTTTCGTCCAGAATGCAGAGAGGCGATGGCGGCGATGCACTATGGTACGGATTGGCAAAAAAGCGGGGAAAAATAGTTTTACGCAACAAAATTAAATGAATTTAACCTGGAACTCTATTTTCAATGTTTATTTTATGTTAGTTTGCTTTTATAGTGGTTCACACTTCTTACTGAGAATTTTTATACACCTCCAGTGCCAGTAGTGTCGGTTTCTTGGGGTAGTCTTCCTCTTCCTCCGCAGTTTTGTTTCTTCGTTTTTTATTCGGTTTTATTTTCATGAAAACTTCGAGTAGACATTGTCCTCTGAACAGAGACAACATTTATTTCATACATTCACACAAACATTTATATATTTTTTATTTATATTTATTTGTTTGTAACACATTTATATTTCATACAAACCACCGGGCGAGGGCGGCGAGGGCGGCGAGGGCGGCGAGGGCGGCGAGGGCGGCGAGGGCGGCGAGGGCGGCGAGGGCAGCGAGGGCGGCGAGGGCGGCGAGGGCGGCGAGGGCGGCGAGGGCGGCGAGGGCGGCGAGGGCGGCGAGGGCGGCGAGGGCGGCGAGGGCGGCGAGGGCGGCGAGGGCGGCGAGGGCGGCGAGGGCGGCGAGGGCGGCGAGGGAGGCGAGGGCGGCGGGGGCGGCGAGGGCGGCGTGGCAAGGGCTGGGTAGGGGGCTTGTGGCATGGGTGAGCGGGAAGGCTTCGGCGGACTCTCGTAGCACGGGGGGTATTTATGTGCGGGTGGCCAAAGCTTGGCCTGACCTTTGGCTAAGCCGAGCTCATCGCATTGTCGGCAATGGGCAGACGGACGGATGGTCCGTCAAATGTCACGCTGCTTTATTGCGAATGGGCTCTTTGAACTAGTGAATATGTGAGGTTGCAATGCTATCTGCATTGTGGGCGTATTTAACATCCCTATATTGTCCATTACAATAAAGAATGCAAATTATTTTGCAGCATTCCTTATCCAAAAAATTGAATATAATATATGCAAATTGGTTTTTTGCCGCGTCACGAATGAATTATATTCAAAATGTACATCATCGTGACGATTAGATAATGGACTTTCTTTGATTGCAATCATCCATATTCTTTGCCTTCACGGCGTTACGAAATCCTCACCAAGTTGAGCTGAGAAGAAAGATGGTGAGACAAAAAGAATGAAAGAGAAGGAGAAAAGAATTGAGAGATGGAGATTCTCACAGAACTGTAGCAAGGAGAGTGCGAGACAGATAAGATTATTACAGACTCGAAAGTATTGTCTCTCGGGACGACTGTATTGAGAAGGTTTTGCATTGCAGTTGCCAATATTCAACACAATTAAATATTACCTTCGTAGAGCGAACGATGTTGGTGAAATACATCTGAATGATTTCACGTGTCAGTCCGCAAGAATACGTACATGACATTTTGCGACTTCTAGACAATGTAGTTCAAGATAATGGATCTGTATAGAAATTATCACATCCAAATTCCCAGTGATCCCACAAAGCTATTATGTATACGTATCTATTGCTTACCCCAGATTGGCTCGCTCCTTGTCGTCCCTGAAATAGAAGCAAAGTAATCTACTGATCTGCCGACCTGGATGGCCGAGATGGCTAAGAGCGAGTACCGACTCAGCGCTTCGGTCCGAAGGGTCGCAGGCTCGAGTCCCGCCTTGGGCATGGCTATTTGTTCGTTGACTTTGTGTGTGTGTTGTCGCGGAGGGCCTCGCGTTCTGCTGACCCCAGATCAGAGGAGCACGCAAGTGTTTGTCCAGTGTATGGTCGAATATGCGTCCCTTCGGGACGTAAAGGGCAACCGGCTGTCGGCTGGATAAAAGCCCTAGGAAAAAAAAATTTACTGATCTTCCCTTGTGTTACGCTCTCTTTCTATTTTTCGTTTATTCGTCCAATGTGCCCTCACGTTGCTTTATTCGTCCAGAATTGTTCCTATTGTTGCTGTTTCCTAAGCATTTTAAAAACACGAAAATCTTTCTTATTACCTTCCTAATTGTATGTTTTGTTAATAATTCATATTGCATCTGACCTAATTACTGCACCATCCATGTAGGTTCTTCTGCGTCGCGTTAGTTTTCTAGTTAATATTTTATCACAGCCCTAAGGAAACTTATTACAGTTTTTTAATTTTAAAACTTGAGTAAATATTGAGGCTATCTCCCGCTTTTATATTTGTTGAATTACTGTCAACACTACGGAATTCTCCAGCGCAAAGTGCACAGCATTCCACTACGGTATGGCGGATGTGAAGCAACAAAAACTCAACATTTCAGGTAAATTCACGTTGAGTGAACGTTTCTTTTTTAAAATACGTTCCTGGTCCATAAAGGTTTTCGTGGTCAAGCAGTGAAATTGCAGTACTATTCCCCTCTTCAAATCCATTTCCTATGATTTACTGAATTACACTCAGAATTTTGTAGTAGTCCGCTTTCATATGGAATAAATTCTAGTGAATGAAGCGTCCCACGCACGAAATTGTCGTACGTATTGCATTATCGCAAAATTCCATACGTGAAAAGTTTTATTTTTATAACTGCTCGAGTTCGCTTATTTGTTCCGCCGGTGGAAGGGAAATCGTGAATTTGTGAAATACTCCACAGAACTTTTAAAATAAAGCGGAAACCTCGCAAAGTCTTTTTGTTCCCCGCCGCTTTTTATTGCCTCATTCCGCTTTCACCTGCTAGTACGTGAACCACAGTCACGCCCCACCACATTCACAGCAAAGCATTTTCGAATACATAAAAAATCAATGTGAAAGGCAGGCGTTTTTATATTACCGTTTCTTTGCATCTGTAGGTACCGTGAAATAACGAACCGTTTGTGAGCCGTTTTAATTGTTCTGATGGTTTCCTTTCTTCAAAAAAAGCTAGCTCAATGTTGATGAGTTTAAACGTACAAAAACGACTAAAAGGAGTACAAACAAGGTGAATCTTTCTGAAATTACGTGATCATCCTTGCAATGCAGTAGCAATTATTTCTCCACAATGAGCGTTTAAGTAAATTAAAGTAACAGTTCTAAGTAAGTAAGTTAAGTAAGTAAAAGTTCTTGAAAATGAATAACATTGAACCCAGGGCAGTCATTTGCATGAAAATAATTTCAATATTTATAAGCATGCACTTGTAGAGACTCAATAGCAAAGTGTTTAATACTTAAAACTTCAAAGTTTCTCAGCAGCTCAGGAATTCATCTACTGACACAAGAAGAAATGATATGTATAATTTTAAGGTACGGTTTCTACGCCAAAAAACGATTTTCTTCTAATCGGACATAGTATGATAAGAGTGAGATCCCCAAAACTATATGTCAACTTTTGTAAGTACTCTTATACTTAGATGTATAATTCACTGTCCGTAAATGGTCCAAATCAGGGGTTCTCACGGGGTCGGCATCGACCCCTTAGGGGTTCATGAAATTTTAGGGGGTCAGTGATGATGGTGGTCGATTGGGGGTCAATAGCCGAATATGAATCGGCGATTTATTAATATAATCAATATTGAATTGAATGCGAAAAAGTTTAATGAACTTGATAGTTGTTTTCTGACAAGCAACAAAACATGATAATATATTAAAAATTCGCTCTTTCTTCGTATCCGTGTATTGTATGAGCTGTTGATACTGTCATCTCATGGATATGATTAGTACGTCGAATGTTATAGACATCAGCGCTTTCTGAAAATATATTACCGCCCTTAAGCAAGTCATTTTTGACAAAAACTACTGATTCGTAAACCAACAGACAAGGTAATGGTACAATTCCATGATTAACAAAGAGAGGCTTATAAGAATCACGTGGGTGGGAGATGGTTATTATTCGTACAATTCTTTTTTGTAATCTAAAAGTCTGGGAGCTATAAGATGTATTTCCCCAAAATATTATTCCAAGCGTTTTGATTATTGAAAATCGAGATATTTACGAGAACACTGGTGTACAAAATTGTTATATTAAAGCATTTATATGTAATTCTTTTATTAATGATTATGGATGGTGTATATTAGAGAGAACACGTAAGGGAGTGAATGAAAGGAAAAGCTTCCGAATTCCTGATCCACATCTTGTTAAGTTAATAAGTATTTCTTCAGATACTATTCAGTTACATCTGCCTCTAACCAAAATATATTTTTGAAAGAAAATACCAACGTTGGTATATTATAATATCAAACAACATTTCGATTAAAATGCATTTTATTCTTATTATTATGCAGTAATTAACTTTTTAATTAAATATTTCTTCTTATATACTTTATTGAATTTATTATTATCCATACCTTTGTGTGCCAGTTGCAGCGCCTCTAATGCTCTTTTAGCAACTTCAGAATACTGACGTCTCACTAACATCGCCAATTTCTTCCTGAAAAAAAGAAACATATCAATGATCAACAATCAATGAATTATGATTTATGTCGATAAATATGCCAAATGTAATACAATGATTAAAGTAGAAAATCATTAAAAAGTGTCGTGAAGTCATGACGTATCATCGAGTCATGAAAAAATTCAGTAATTTGAAAATTAGAATCTACTCTGGTTCTCTCCCCCCCCCCGTCCACCAATGTTTAATATTTCTATCACATGTATCACAAAACAACATTAGAAAACATGATGCACCTCGATTTTATTTCTTTAGTCAAGAATTTGACAAGTATTGATATCTTGTGTTTCAATTCCTGTGAAATTTAATACGAAATGCAAATGCTTTCTTTCTCTAAGATGCCCCTCCTAGTCCCTACTGATCGAGGTCAACCTTCCTCCACGCAGTCTGTTGAAAATTCATCTTCTGAAATTCAGATCCAACCTGAAATGTTAGTTAATCCCTATTTTTCGTGTCAGACTGTGTACAATTGAGTGACTTTAGTTTTCTCTGACGCGTCAACTACTACGATCAGTCTTTTCGTAAGTATAGTGCAAATTGTATTTCGGGAGGTGGTAGTGTTTCTTCCATGCTGAAATGTGAGATCCGGTACCGACCTATTTGCGGGGTTACCTCTCATGGTACCAGCTCACTGAGGTACTGTCCCAGCCGGAACAAGCTCCCACTGGTCTCCCAGTGTAGTAGTCTGGTGCATGTAAGTGAAAATGTGTGCGTATAAGAGCAAGAATAAGAAAGGAAAGATCACAAGTAGTTCATAAACAATCTGTTAAAGAATAACTCTGTCATTCGCCTACTATTGATCGAAGAAACCTCGGATAACTATCGATCAGAGCAACCGGTCGCTAAAATTTTCCTTTAAACTGCTGCTGAATTCTATCTGGTTATGAAACTAATGTCGAAAATTCGCCACCGTCTGGACTCGAAACCAAGGAGACCTGATCAGCGACGCTAGAGAGACAACGTCAATACACATACTTCCTCTGAGGTACAGATTAGATTTATCACTAATTCTGCAAATAAGAATTGTCAGATAATAATTAGCAAATAGATATAGCAGCCAGTGTTGCCAGGTAGCCTTAAGCAATTCCCAATAGATGGCGCAGCGAAAAACATCAAAACAAAACAAAAAACAACACTAAATTTTAATAATAATAATTAATAAATACTATTAATTGTATAAGGTAGGTAGCTAAGGTAGTAGTGCCATGGCGATCTCGGACGGAAGGATTGTGGGTATGAATCTCGCCTCGGGTATGGGTGTGTTAGCTTATGTCTGTATTTCTGTGTCGTCCATTCATCCCAGGACTAGTAATCCTGGAGGGTAAAATTGAATTCATCATAATGCTGATCCCCCCAAAAAGGAGTCACAAACACAAGCCACGTGATAAATATAACTGACCCTCGGTAAGTGCCGGTGTATGTCGGCGTGGTCCTAGACGGCCAATCCGCGACCAAAAAATGTATATGATGATATTTATATTTTACAGCAAACCACCTGTATTTGTTTGATTGATTGATTTTTTTCGTGTTTCCGGGCGCGTAAACTACTGTGGTCATTGGTCCCGTTAGTGTAGTGCATGTTTTTCTCTCTCGGGAGATGGCGGAGACCTCCCCCCGCTGGATGGCGAGATCCGGCGCCGACCTAATTTTAAACGAGGGAAATCATTCAAATAATTTTACATGACTATAAGTGTTTTACTACGTTTAGTTATATTTGAATAAATGTAGCTTCAATAAACGTAGGAAACTTTTTTAAGGTTTTATGATACACAATATTTTTTTTAAAATATTAACATTTAAAAAAGTCAAAGATAACCCCCAAATAAATTTTCCTTCTAAACTATCCAATAAAGAGAAGAAAACCACAACTAAATTTAGAGGTGGAAACCCCTAACATGGCAACACTGATCCCAGCTTGTCAGCGTGTTCGAAGCGATTGGCCCTGTGAGGACCATAAGTCCTGCACCATGATTGGCCACGTGGAGATGAAGCGCGGCTTCCTTCGCAACGTTACGGACCTCGTCCGGTTGCGCGAGGCAAGCCATCCGAGCACCACAGTCCACTGCGGCTGGCACGCGCCCCAGGCTGACAGCGGAGGGGCGAAGATTCCTCCGATAATAAGACGCGCGTCGGCTGCGCGGGGGATATTGGACTCCCGCTGTTCCTCCTCCTGCCGCCCCCACCCCCTTTCCTCCCTCTCCCCCCGTCTGCCTTGCACTCTGGCGGCGGCACCGCGGGACAACGCCCGGGATGCTGGCTAGAAACGTCGGAAAATAACAATGTAACCATAACAAGAAGAAGAAGATAGAAAAGGAGGGGAAAAGGAGATGAACAAGAAGAAGAAGAAGAAGAAGAAGAAGAAGAAACAGAAGAAGAAGAAGAAGAGAGATGACGAAGAAGAATCATGTAATTCTGATAAAGTAATTTGTTGATTTCACAAGAAATTGCCCTGAAAAAAATCAGTCCAATTAATTCAATACTTAAACTTTTGATCTACAGCTTTATCTTTCCTTTTTGTAATGACGAAACCGTATAAAATCTATCATACAAGTGTTACTCAGCGATTGTCATAACAGATAAATAAGATTCTACAGTATAGCTTTGATTATTCGTATTTCAAGTGAAAAAATAAGTTATCAAATTTAAAAATATTGAGTTTCAGGTTGCCATATTACGAATTTTTTATCAAGTGGATCAAAATTCGAAATACGAAAGCATTTAAATTAAAGTATTTCGTAAAATTGCTTTTCTTTAGTAGTGCTATTGGCGTTAACTAAACACGAATGTACTAGTAAAAGTGAAGAGAAATCAAAGAAAAATCGAATTATTACAGAATTCCAGTTATTGCTGTTCGATATATCTACTGTATTCTGTAAATTAGCTGATAGTAAGATATACGACTGAAAGGTTGTATGCCCAAAAGTTACGAATTAAAAATAAAAATGTACAAACCCTTAAATCCAGATTTACTGAGCAGGAAGAAAATAAATTTAAAAAAATCTACTGTGTTCTTAATGTGTTATTATGATTGATTGATTGATTGATTTTTTCGTGTTTCCGGGCGCGTCAACTGCTTCGGTCATTAGTCCCGTTAGTGTAGTGCATGTTTTTTTCTCGGGCGATGGCGGTGATCTTCCCCCGATGGATGGCGAGATCCGGCGCCGATCTACCGTCGGCTAGTGGGGTTTCCCCCTAACCAGGACTCTCCCACAACGGGGCACCGCCCCAGCCGGGACAAGCTCTAAGCTCCCGACCGGTCTCCCGGAATATGTGGTAGTGTAGTGCATGTTAGTGTAAGTGTGTGTGTAATGGGAGAGGATAGAACAAGGAATAGGAAGGACAGATCGCGCGCGGTCCGTGGCCCATTTGGTAGGGTACTGCTCCGATATTCGCCTGGTGTTGATCGGAGAAACCACGGAAAACTACTGATCAGAGCAGCCGGCCGCTAGAATTCTCCTCCAGACAGCAGCTGAATAGCTAGTGTCGAAAATCCTGCCGCCGTGAGGACTCGAACCTAGGACCTCCCGGTTAGAGGCGCTGCAGTGACATCAGTTGATGCACTGAGCTACCGCTACCGGTTGTTATTATGACTCGGCACAGAATCTCGCCGGGCGGACTGTTCCCTTGGACCGCGACGCGTGCATTCCTGATCCTCCCAGACGTTTTGCGGGTCAATGTCGGATCCTGCGCCATGTGCCGCTGTGGTGTTCTCGCGAGCACGCTCGCCGTTATTTCCGGAATGGCTGGCTCTCGTGCGCATTCTTTGTCTTCTTCTTCTTCCCGTGCCCCCACCCTCAAGCTGAAGGAGTTCCTGGTGTGGGGTGCTCTTTGAAAGACGCCGGGTTCGTTCCCGGATTCCTACGCGAGCTATAAAAAGACGAGAGCTCCGAAAACGAAGCGAGTCGTCGAAAGCCAACAAGTGAAATGTAAGGTTTTCCTATCATCACTTCAGAAAATCTGTCTGGTCTGGGACTCTTCATCAATACCGTCGTCATTATTTTATTTTAAATTTTATTTTATTTTATTTTAAATTTTATTTTATTTTATTTTAAATTTTATTTTATTTTATTTTAAATTTTATTTTATTTTATTTTAAATTTTATATTTTATATTTTATTTTATTTTATTTATATATTTAGTACATAGATTGTGTTAGGAAAATTATTTTCATTGAATCTTTGTTGATGTAAAAATGATAAATACAAAACGAGTTAAAATTAGGTCATTTTTTCCTGCTTTGTTCAATTTTTTTTTTTTACATTATTCTCAACATTTGCGCATTACAATACTTGCTCTATATTCCATGTAGAAGAAAGTAAATGTTCAAAGTACTTCCAATAAAAATAAAATTCTAAATGATTTCGTGTTATATGATTTTTGTTGCATTTTTGTATTCTGCTCACTGCACATTATTACTGTGTCGTGCAATACATTATGTCAAACTACGAACATATGGTTGCATGACACTAATACAATTCCCCTAAAAGATACAAGATCTTCAACCATGTGAACTTCTTGCTGATATCCGTTGAATGATGTTTAAAGAACGTTTTCATGCATGCCAGTTCTGGTAGACACCTCCCGGATTTTGATATGCTACAAGCGTATCACATATTTGCTTTGAAAATCTTATATCTCATCTTGAAGAAAGGCATTTTTCAAACTGTATTTCTGTCTCCTCCAATTTTTTTTTCCTACCATTTCGTCTCAGATCTCATTCCCCCTTTCAGGGCTTCCGTCGCATAATCGTGTCACGCTGTTTCCCTCGTGTTCGACCTAACCCATCCATTTCTTCCTCTCGCCGCGCGTCGTGTTTGCCTCGTCTTTTCCTCAGCCACCAGCAATCGATCCCTTCACATCCGCTGCAGCAGTTGAGGAACTAAAGACGCAACCAGATATAGCAGATCGTTGCCGAATTCGGCTGCTGCCTAAGCCCCCGTCGCTACATTCGCCAGAGAACACCGACTGCGCTATTGAAAGCGAGGTCCGCGTCTTCCTTTCAGATAGCTCGGGCGAATCACGTCGGTCAATCGGCTCACGGAATTGCTTTGCCTCTTATTGGTTCATAGTCCAGTGATACTCCCTTTTTGCAGGAACAGCTTTTACTTTCAGTATACGTTGGGAAGTCCATTGATGTTTTCATGAGTTCCTTTTGACACTCCCATAGGAAATTAGAATTCTCCTCTACTTGGTTCACGAATCAAAGAAACGAGAATTCTTTTATAGAGGCGGATGTGATTCATTTAATATTCTTGTTAGATTACACTATTTTTTTTCTAGAAATGTCAGTGTGCGTAAGCTTATTCAGTGAGTAAAATACAATTTTTGAATATAGAGCTAAAACATTACTACGGGAAACATTGTGAATTTTACAATTTGATGTAAGTGATGTAAAAAAAAATTCTATGAATCAAGATTTCTATATAAACTTTTATATAAACTATATTAATCAGTCTTAATTTCACAATTATTCTTCATTCCACAAATAACGTACTCTGTACTTATGTTAGTTGCAACAATAACACAATAACATGTAAAACATAAATAATACTCACCAGATTTTTAAATTAGCAATTTGAAAATGATTTATTATTAACTGATAATAGACGATGCCAAAATTATGAATGAATTTTCACGTCGTCGAATTTTTAAGTACTTCTACAAATGATAAAAATGGATATACGAGTATTGAATGATTGGTTAATGACTCCGGGCGCGTCCACTTCCGAGGTCATTATTCCCGTAAGTATGGTGAATGTTTTCATCGCGGAAGATGGTCGTGACCTTTCCCTGCTGGCTGGCGAGATCCGGCGTCGTCCTACGTCGGCTTGCCGCTTGTTCGGGTACTGCTCCGGCATTCGCCTGGTGTAGATCGGAGAAACCACGGAAAACTACCAATCGGAGCAACCGGCCGTTAGAACTCGCCTCCATTTCAACCTAGCTGTCTAGCTAGTGTCGAAAATCCTGCCATCGTCGGGACTCCAGGTCAAAGGTACTGTAATGACTCAATTGACTTCGAGATTCACCTCTGCCGGTGGATATACGACTAAAATACAAAATTATTTCTTATAATAATTCGCTGTTTGGGGAGATTCCCTGTACTAGAGCGAGAGTATCTGTACCCGGTAGATGTGTACAAACAAAGCGTATATACTAGTACAAGCATAAAATATTATTTTGTGGGAATTCTGATGCGGTGTTGTTGATGTTATTGCATGGAGAAACAAAGGAAGTCATCTCCGTCAATTTAATATATTACTATATTAATATATATTGGTTCACGGAGATGACTTCCTTTATTCCTCCACGGACATTATTTTGCATAAATACATTACTTGGTTCAATAGGAACCGATTGTGTCAGGGGACAGTGGTTTCCTAAATTGTGAGAAGTGTGCACACTCTTGCAAGAAAAATATTGCCGTGTACCCCATAAACGCAAAGGTAACAGAAATGTGTATTTGAAATTCTGGAAAATAAATAAGTGCTATCTAGTTTTATTTTTCTAATTTCAATCCACGTAATTATTTCTTTTTTTCTGAAAATTTAGAGCTCTATTAAAATCACAGGAACATATATACTGTAAATAAATTGTGAAAAATATAAAATACATTTGGCCGACATGGACTCTCTCTACCCTGTCATTCATCTTCCTCCTCTCTACTCTGTTTCATCTCTCTTCGATCCCCCTCTCTCTAATTAAATCCTCTTCTCTCTCTCTATCTCTCTCTAGAATGAAGACTTCTTACTTATTCTCTATCTTTCAAAAAATGCCAGTGCCTACAACCATATTTAAAAAAGGGTAAATTAGTTCACCGTGATTACCAATATACTATGAAATGATACGATTGGTGAGGAAGGATAGATCAAATGACACTAGGAAAACGGGACACTCCCGAAAAGACTTGCCGCAAAAAATAATGCTTATTCTATTTTATTTTACTTGCCCCTCCCCCATACTGTCTTACTGTAAGCTGCAGTACTTTAATACGAGAAAGTGGTGTAGCAGGTGGCCATGGTTGAACTAAGAAGACAATAAAGGAAGATATACATTAGTATAATTAATATTTGACGCACTCTAAAACTGGGTTGAAAGTAATTTTATTCGTAGAATAGTCTTTTTAAATATCACTCGTTCTCGAGAGTTTCGCGACTCAGGAATTTAAAAGAAACTGCCAAAGCACTAGGGATAGAGCCTACGGTTAACTTCATCTTTACCCACGAGTCAACACAACTTAATAGTAAGCCATTACACCACCTTTACCACTACCTATAAATAGCCCCCCCCCCCCAGCTCGGCTAAATCAGTGCCAACATATGACCTCTTCAACATCGCTGAATGGGAATTTCTGAGTTTTGAGTCCCCACTATGGTATTTTCAATACTAACTTCATAGATGAGTCGAATTCAACCACTGTCTGGAGGATAATTCTTGCGACCGGCTGCTCTGTTTGGTGGTTTTTCGTAGTTTCTCCAATTAATACAGCAATGCTCACAAACGATTGTAGCAATATGCAAACAAACCGCACACGATGTTTCCATTCTCATCCTTGTGTCCGACTCCCCCAAACACTCGTACACCGATGCAAAAACATGTCGGGAGCAGCGTTGCCAGATGATTAAATGAATATGAATATCCTGGTACCAACCTTCAAAAACTATTTCCCTTTCATTAAAATTTCTGGTACCAATGTCAACTGATTTAAATTCCGGAATTGTTCATATTATGTTTTAAACGCGCAAAGGGAGTTCGTAAAACTTTAGTCGATACCGATTCATTTTTATATCGATAAACTAAATGGAAGAAATGGAACGCTTCATCCTTTTATACTACAGCTTGTGCTATAAAAAGATAATCTCATGTCACCCTAATGTTTTTACGGCAATGTTTTCACCAATATCATAGTTATTTATGATATTGGTGTTAGATTTAAATTATTGAATAAAACATATTAAACGAATCTTACAATTGAACAACATCAATTACCGTAGACTTAAAATCTTGGTATTTAAACGTACCAAGAGAAGAATCAGAAGTGAACCATACAGAGAGTAGTATTAAGGAGGCCGTGGCCGCGAATGCCTTCAAATCTGAGGTGCACCAGCATTAACCGGTGTCTTCATTAAAATTCTCGTAAAATTATCCGGATCCTGGTACGTCTGGCAACAGTGGTCAGGGGATTAGTCGGAAGGGTAGAGCTTGTCCCAGTTAGGGCGTTGCTCCGCTCGGACAGATGGCAGCAGGAGGAAATTAGCAAGCCAACGTGCGGATCGGCGGTGGTTCCGTTCCAACAGTCAAGAAAGACCAGCAGTTCTCGGAATATCTATTACACTACACTTACAACCATAGTAACCCCAACTACATTTAAACCAACTGCACCACATTTACAACCCAACTAACAATCATAGTAGTTGACACGTCCGGTATCACTAAACACTCACCGACGTAGGGCCCCGTTGTCAGGTTCCTTTCAGGTTCCGCCCTTGCCTCGGACGCCTTGGCGAAGTAATCGTATTAAAACCGTAATTTTGAGTCCTGCGGACGCGCATCCCTCCCCGCTATTAGTGCGGTATTTATACCGTAAATAGGTTAATGAAGTTTGGAAGGAAGCGCGAGAGGATATTACGTACTTAAAGGGAAGGTATTGATTGCGTTGGCGGTTCCCTTCCAGAAACAAAGAGCAAGGGTTGTTGAGAGGTTTGTCATGGGTGTAGGGATGTGCGATTCTGAATAGAATATTGGTTTTTAAGCTACATGATCGATCTTTTGAATTGATTCCATTCTTGACGGTGTTTGCTTGAATTGATTCTTTAAGCTTCGAATCAAATCGTTCGTAAGCACTCCTTACATACAATTTACTTTCGTATTTTAAAATACTGCACATTCAAATCAAATATTTTAACTGAAGAAAGAAATTGTATTTCACCTCACCCACCTACAGCCGTTGCTGTTTTGGAGTTCCCTTTCATTCAAAGAGCGGCAAATGTATAGTTACAAATGTGAAAATCATAGTATTAGTTTTAAGTTTTGTTTTGTAAGAGAAAGGGCGCTTAAGGACAGGTTCACTAATCGGCATTCGGAATTCGGCATTCAGATTCTGCAAATTTTTAAACACCTACAATTGCTTAATATTTTTATAGTGTAAAATAAAATATTATATAAAAAATGAATTCCGTAGTGGCAGCAGAGATTTTGCGGTACTCCATGATCATAAATTCAGGATAGCAGAGGATACTACTTGTGGTTGATACCTCTGCCATCCGGAATTAATAATATCAAAAAATGTTTTTATTTGTTCATTATAGTAAGAAACCAAAAGATTTATTTCTAAAAATGTTTTGTTTAATTTCTATCTGAATTGTGATGAACCGACTCTTGGAGATACGATTTTTTAAAGTCGATTTTTAAGGGAATCGATTTTTTCATAAACGATTCAAGACCGATTCAAGAATCAGATTTTCATCAAGATTATTAATCCCTACCTGACTGAGCAAGTACATAATGTGCATGCGTGATTCGATAATGTATCAACTAACACATGTTATCCTCATGACCGATGTTAATATGCAAGTACTAAATGAAAAGTAAATTTTTGCAAGAAATAGTATAAATTATACTTTCGTAGCGGATGAAAGAAAATTACAAACATTTCATTATTTTTCTTTTAAGTTAAGAATTCAGCTGCTTTTCTACTTCATGTTGAAAAATGTACTATACAATATGATACAGAGGAATTGAGAATAACATTTGTACAATTATTAAGGGTTTCCAAAGTTGATTTTAATCGGGGAGTAATGATTGTACACAACTACCGTATATAATAATGTATTTAAAGGGGATGGCGCTTCTTAATATAGTTATACGCAACTTTTATCTTTCAGAGTATTTATGTTAAAATCTCTGACTGAAAAATTGTTGATAACTTAGCTTAATTTTTTCTTGGTGATATTTTCCCTCAAACACAATTGTATATAGCTTTCCAGTGTAAGATATTTCTTCTAAATGCACCAAAGAAAGCTGAATTTGTAAAATTAATAATTTGTATAGTCTGTCCTAAGATTCTGTTTAGTCGAAGCTGATACAAGCAAAAAAATGTAATGAATAAATGATATGATTGATGAAAAATAAGTGCTTATTTTCGTATACTAATCACGGAGATCAAAGAGCTGTCAATAGTTCAACAATTCTAACTTGATGGAATTTCGATTACGTTAAACCAACAATATTGAACATGAAAAAAGTAGACATTTATTACCATCAGAGTTTTCTTTCAGAAGTTTGGTAGAAATATTTCAATGGTTGCAACTTTAAAACTTTTGAATTAATATTAAAGTTGTTCTGATATTGTTCTTCTATTGGTTTTGATTTTTTTTCTGTGCATTGGAGAATGCCACCATCATAATTTAACTTTCAAGTTTTTTAGAATACATTAAAAAACATGAGAAAAGACGAAAGAGGTTTTGTCGACTTTTTACGTTTTCCTCACACTTAATGCACAGTGGACGGGTATTGATATTGAGTTGCTGCTTCAGTCCGCAGCAAGTGCGGTTGGCTCTCTTGTGAGGTATGCGAAGAACTTTATATTTTTACAAGTTCTAGTATTGTTTCCGAGATGGTGTATTGAATTTTGCACAGTTTTGGATAATGAGTGTTGCTGTGAACGATGAAAAATGGAGTGGTAAGTAGATAAAGTGGAAAATTTTCGGCACGTTTAGAGTTTAATAGAGGGTGAATACGACTAGGAATATTTTTGCACATTATACGGGGATAACGTCTTCGGAGATAATACAGCAATAAAATGGTTTGCTCGTTTCCAGGAGGGTCGTTTTGAGGTGAATGACTCCGCGTTCAGAAAAACCTTCGGTTTGATGACCGTTTAAACATCTTAATTTACAATTATCCACACCATAATAACTAAGATGAGGCAAAAGTGATGCACTATGAGCATTTAACCATCGTGCGACTTCGATTGATTGATTGTTTCGTGTTTCCGGGCGCGTCAACTGCTTTGGCCATTAGTCCCGTTAGTGTCGTGCATGTTTTTCTCGGGAGGTGACGATGATCTTCCCCCGCTGGATGGCAGGATCCGGCGCCGATCTACAGTCGGCTAATGGGGTTTCCCCCTAACCAGGACTCTCCCACCAGCAAGGCACAGCCCCAACCGGGACAATCCCTAACCTCCCGACCGGTCTCCTGGAATATGTGGTAGTGTAGTGCATGTTAGTGTAAGCGTGTGTGTAAGGGGAGAGGATAGGACAAGGGAGAGGAAGAACAGATCGCTCGAGGCCCGTGGCCCGTTTGTTAGGGTACTGCTACGGCATTCGCCTAGTGTTGATCGGAGAAACCACGGAAAACTACTTATCAGAGCAGCGGGCCTCTAGAATTCTCCTCCAGACAGCGACTGAATTCGACCTAGCTGAAACGCTAGTGTCGAATATCCTGCCGCCGTCAGGACTCGAACCTAGGACCTCCCGGTGAGAGGCGCTGCAGTGACATAAGTTGATGCATTGAGCTACCGCTCCCGGTGCGACATTTGACATTCAATGGGAAAAGTTTGAAAGATGGGATAGATTCGGGTGTGTGGGTGCCGTATGCTCTAAGCCAAAACCACAAAAAACAGTGAGTTCAGATATGTGAGAATCTTTGCATGTTGGTCATCTATTGGCTCGAGGAAAACATCAACCATTCTTATTATATAGAACTATATATAGATATATAGAACTATATATACTATATATAGAATAGCAGATTCATTAGACGAAGGGAGTAGGGTCGATGCAGTAATATTAGACTTTTCTAAAGCATTTGATCTGGTTCCACATGGCCTTTTAATTGAAAAACTGTAAAAACTGGATTAGATCATCGAATAATCTTGTGGATAAAAGAATTTCTTACGGGCCGAACTCAAGCAGTCAGAATAGGTGACAAACACTCATCGAAAGCCGATGTAACCTCTGGGGTCCCCCAGGGGAGTGTATTAGGGCCATTGCTATTCTTAGCGTTTATTAATGATATTGCAACAGGAATAAAATCGAAAGTTAGACTTTTCGCCGATGATTGCATAATATATAGGAGTATTGGCGCGTCTTCGGATGAAAATGTTTTACAGAACGATCTTAACTGTTTATGGAACTGGGCGTGCAGAAATAAGATGGAATTAAATCCGGAAAAGAGTAAATTCATTTGTTTTACCAAATCTCGTTCGAATGTACACTCGAATTACAAGTTAGGAACTAACGATATACCGCGTGTAAAAAACTGTAAGTACTTGGGTTTGGTCCTGCGTAGCGACTTGGGCTGGTCGGATCATATTAACAATACGGTCAAGAAATCATGGAGGGCGCTGCACTTTGTAATGCGCATTCTAAAAAACAGTAGTTTGAATGCCCGATCCTTGGCATATATTTCACTTGTTCGTCCTATTTTAGAGTACGGAGCGGCCTGCTGGGACCCGTACAGAAAAGGGCAAATCGAGGCGTTAGATAAAATTCAAAAACGGGCCGGGAAGTTTGTAAGTCATGGACGCGTTGATGGACGAGATGAATGGGAACCCTTATCTAAGAGACGGGAACGGGCGCGTTTATGTGTAATGTACAAGATATACAAAGGGGACTCAGCATGGGCAGACCTCAGTAAAAGATTACAGAAACCTGATTATAAAAGTAGAGGAGACCATCCCTGGAAAATACGATGTAGAAAGCAAAGAACTGATGTAGGCAAGTTCTCCTTTGTGAATCGTACTATAGTAGATTGGAAGAAACTAGCACTAGAGACTCTTCCTTCTAATGTAGTGAAATTTAAAAATATACTTAATTCTATGTAGGTCATCATTAATAATACTGGGACTTTTATCATTATTATTATTATTATTATTATTATTATTATTATTATTATTATTATTATTATTAGTTTCATTATTATAATCGTTAGTATTATTAATAATATGGACATGTCTCTTATTATTAGTTTCATTATTATAATCGTTAGTATTATTAATAATATGGTAATGTCTCTTATACAGTGAAGTGAAGTGTGGTGGGGGCATGGAAGGGGTGGGGAGTGTAGTGTAGTGCAGCGCAGTGAAATGAAGTGAAGTGGAGTGAAGTGAAGTGTTAGAAAAGCTATAAGTCAACATATAGATAACTCAAAATTAATTATAACTAGGATATCAATCTCTAATTTTAATTGTAATTATATATGTAAATATTCGTAATAGTTTTGTAATTGTCGTATATCTAGTTGTAATAATGTTTGCCACCGAGCATTAGCTCAAAGCGAACTTTAATAAATCTATCTATCTATCTACTTGTAAGAGTAATGTAAGGAGGAGACATTAAATGATCATTCATGAGCTTGCGTGGCTTGCAAGTTTAGTTTGGCCTGGTTATAAATCTGCCGCTCGCTACTTTATTGTAGAAAGAAGACAAAGAAAGTTTAAGTCCTAGCCGCTAATGAAACTAATGGATTCATTGCATCATGGCAGTGACCAATACTCTTAGTTATTGAGGAGAGACTTCCCCCAGTGCAGTGAATGGCATAACATAACTCCAGTACTAACATGGAAAGCTGATAAACCGCGAGCTGGCGAGGTGTTTCCACCCAGGTTATGAGTAGATGAGTCCATTGCTTTCTACCGACGCAATAACGTGATATGTGTACCCCGCAGGAGGAGATCACGATGGCGTAGGTTGTCGTGGTCTCTGGTGGAGTTTCGTAGACAATCACTCGGATCCTGCGTCTCGCAGTGTCGCTTACGTCGTTAGCTTGAAGGTGCAGGCAGTGAGAAAGCGGTGCTAAGCTCCTTGTAGTCGGGTCCGCCCGGCTACCCACTAGTTAGGCTTATGGCGCGTTGACCTTTGGGCAGCATTCGGCAAAGTATGCTTTTCGGAGTACTCCGGATCCCACTTTAAAGTCCGGCGGGATTCTAGATACCACCTGTCAGGTTATCCAGGTCCCAGCGTTACCCACGTCGATAGCTGGCGGTAAGCATTGGGGAGACGGAATGGGGGCTCCGAGCCATCTGGACCTTAGTACAGATGGCCCCCAGTTGGGCTGTCGGATTCGTCGATGCAGTGACCCGATACTCTGGGCAAAGAGGAGGGAACTTGTTCATGGCGCATGTGAGTATCGCATTGTTTCGACTCTGGTACTAGCCTGGATAGCTAGGAGCTCTGAACTGGCTGGGCGGCCCGACCAAGACATTGTATGCGGAGGTTACAGTGCGTTCAACTGCTTTCTGGCGGGACCCAGATACCAGCCCAGAGGCGTACTTGTGCGTCTGCGGGGGGTAAGGATAAGAAGCTAGCACCTAGGTGCTCACCCTGGGGTAATCTCCTCTGGTAAAGGACAAAGTAAGCACACATACACCCTTAAAATCAACGACTTTAATCTGGTTTGACCCTCCACACTTGGGTATAAGTCCTGAACGCTAACCCTTACACCACCGAAGCCACGAACTGCAAGTGACACGTAATTTGACACCTGTGTCAGTCTGGAAAACTGAAAGCCCCGAGCTGGAGAAGGGCTTAATTTGGGAGACTTTCTTTTGTGGCGCTGCCTACCAGCGTATCCTGTCAGCTCGACGAAGCGTCCTTGAGAAGGGTGTATATTAGAACCAGGAGACTGAGGAGCTCGCTCTTAGACGACTAAAATCCCTTCCGATATGAAACTAAGGGTGGTTGCCGACCTTCAGCATATTAGACATTCGACTCCCGCGAGGAGTGGAGAGAAAACCAAGGGACCTACGTTGGAGACGTAAAATTCCTCCTAGTAAAGAGACAAGTCCAGCAGGATAGTTTAGTTTCTTTTTATAATGCTTTATTTTACGTGGCAAGACTCAGGCCATGAGGCCCGCTATGACCACGTAAGTTAAACTCCGCTCCTTTCCTTTTCCTTCTAGCGGAAAAAGGAGGTATTATCTTGGCGTCGAAATAGGCGGATCTCAATTTTGCTCAGAGGCTTCTCTTACACGTGAGGATATTTTACATGTGGTAAATCTACTACATTTTTTCGCCCTTAAAATCCACGGCTTCGATCGGGTTTGAACCCGCAAACTCGGATACAACATTCCAATACGCTGACCGTTATACCATCGAATCCGCGAGGTGTACTGCCGAGATGACTGTTCGTCACCCAGCACATCGCCCACTTCTTCAAAACTCTCTTCAACAAGTTTCATAACATCCCTTTCCACCCAATATTATCGTTAGTCATAATCACATTCATCTAAACCTCACCTCGACCATATTCTTCAAAAATAAATTTTGTTCCCCGTAACTTCTTTTCTATCTCCTCCAGGTCACAAGCCCAATCATCTCACAAAAACACCTAAAACTCCTAAGCGTTCCACCCTGATTTCCAATGGAGGAGCCCAGTGGGGTCATATTCGTTTGTTTCTTGGAGGGTATATTTGTGTAAACCTGTACCCAATATCCTCTAATCAGTTATGTAAAGTGGCGTTGTATGCTGTAACAGGAACTATTCAATTAAAAATAGAGGTGACTGTTCCATTTAGCCAGTGGCGGCTTGTATGGTAGAGCCAGTGTGCCATGGAACCACCAACAAAAAGGAAGGAAAATAAATTTTTCACCACAAATGTGTGTATAAAATATTCTTTCTTCAAAATATTTTACATTATAGTAATTCATTCAAACCAGCGCTTAGTCATTCGATGCTCTATTAATATTCTCTTCAAATGCACAGGGCGTAATGCTATCTGTTGACTTCCTCGTGAACCTCTGAGCCACCTACGGATTTGCACCATGTCTGTCCATTTAACTCTTCATAAAGAACGCTGAATTGGTTTCTGTGCGTCTCTCATGTATCACATGGTGCCAAATTTGAAGTGACACAGTAGTTCACGTTCTGCTCCACAGAGTCCGCCGATAGCACTATCTTCATCGAGCGCTCAGAATGACTCCGATGCCCTGGTGTTTCGCACATGGAGAGGCGGCGTATGCCGTGGGCGTAAGGCGATTTCAGGAAGCTGTGACCTCTTGAGATTAATTTGGGCGCTCAGGCTTTCAGGTTGAGAATTTTTATTTACTCTTATTATTTTTATAAATTAATAAACTCGGTCACTGAAAAATTAAATTGTTGCCCATGAATTTTATTTTCGACATTACTAAACCACTTTTAAAACATCGCATCGATGTTTAAAAACAGATGGTTTTTGATCGATGGTTTATTAATACCGATATTTTAATTTTGAACATCGATCATTAATAACATCGATGTTTTGTTATCGGTGTCGCATCACTAACTGGCACCACCAATACAATTCCTTACCGGCCGCCACCGCAATCGGCTAGAATCTCAACGCCACCCACTGTGCGAGCCCGGCCCAACCGGCGCGGAGCGGCAGGGCGATCCGGCCGCACAACACTCGCCGCCCAGCTCCGCCCCCTCCTCCCGGGCCGGGCCGGCGGCGATTTTAAGTAAAGCGATAAAACACGCGGAAGCACGTGCACGTGACGGGGCCGCCGCGAAATTAACAAAGTGCGGCATTGGCGCCTGGGGGGGGGGGAGGGCAGCCTGGGCTGAGCGAGAGACCGGCGAACGGCGGCGCTCTGGACTGGCCCGAGTTCAGAGGTGTCATCTTTTACTCAAAAGCTGTCCTTTCACAATATATACATATATACGTACAATTTGCTAGAAATGTTCAATAAGGGATGCGATGAGATTTCGCAATGCACAATGTTGTGTGAAAACTCTACATTGGCAGAATATTGTTTAGCTTTTGCTTCGAATGCGATGGATACCTATGTAAAAACAAAAGAGTCTAAAGGCTTCCAAGACCTCAATTGCACGTAATAAACGCAGTTAAAATGTCGATTGAGTTCTAAATCTCAGAATACATTTTGTAAATTTACTACATATCATGTTTTTCTATTTCTTACTTACGTATTAATACAATTTCCTTCTTTAAAATATTACACTGGATTTGAGACCAGAATTCTTTAATACAGCGGAAATACCCTGTTACTTCAATCTGAGATGACTACGACTTGCGACAGGCCGGTTAACAAATAGTTGGAATTTTTCTGAATTTTTTGATTTAATTTACCTCAAAAGAAATTAATCTTCGTTTCCAAAACTTTTTGAGTGTTTTGTCACATTAACATCGTTTTCATTTTGAACGATACAAAAGTCTCATAAAAAATATGATACATGGAAAATTACATTTAGGACTCAAAAACGTAACACAAGGGAGTGTATGCTTCAATACAATATCGAACTCAATTAAAATCAAGTTGAAGATTTACATTTCCGTGATTTTTATATTTACTATGTCTCTCTGACTTTATAATCAGTAAATATTATTTGCTGAGTTCAATCTCAGAAAATATATATTGATTTTCATATTTTCATTATTTATCTAAATTAATTATTCCTCACAGATCAAATAATTTTACGTTTCGCGCAATCCACAGCCCCAAACTGCATATTCCGGGTTTAAAATTTTAAATTTTAAGAATAAAAGAATTCTCTGCTCTTTTTCGAGATTGAGAAGAGTTTAATATACTAAAATGTAGGCTCTAATTTTATTTCTAAAAAAACATAAATAGTAGTACATGTGAAAAAGGATTACATACCCGGCGGTAAAAAGTATTCGTCAGTCGAATTTCATTGATTCTCAACTTTTCGGCGAAATGAACCATTTTTTTAAATTGATATTTAAGAGCAATTGGCTAAACCTGCAGAATAATAAAATACGTTGAAACGAAAAAAAAACAAAAACAGATCGTTTGGGTGAAGTTCAAATTAATTTCTACCACCCGTGACAATTTTTCAGTCTGTTTTATTTCACCCCTTTGAAGGATTATGGAAACGCAAATAATCATCAAACTGAAATTGGTGTTGGGTGTAGCCATTGGGAGGTATAGGAAATTTCCAGAAGTCAAGAAGGCCACATAGAGCTTTCACTGAATGTCCAACCTCAATTCATTATTGGGATGTCGGTGCATCCATATACAGTATTTGAGTAACTCCCAGTGTGCATATGTTCGGATGTGTGATTCCCTCACTCACGGCTAGACCGTGCACTAGTCGAGACAAATGAGGTGTCACTCGACGCGCCTCAGTCTCCTGATAGGAACTGATAACTTTTTTCGGATCCGTTCAGAAAATTCAAAGAAATTTCCAAAAGCGTGTTTTTGCGCTGCAATCTTAGTATGCCGGGAATTAAATCAAAGCCACCTAAATAGATCTATGTAGATGGCGTTGATTAAACTCCAGTATACAAAGGCATTTTTCGCTCAATACGCATAATTTTCCTTCACGGCTTTGACAACACTGATGTTGACATCTTGAAGTAAACAAGTGAACGCGTGGCATATTTCATTTTTTTCGAAGGCATATTACCACATTTAAAAAAATTAATTTGCAAAAACCTGAGAATCGTATTGCCTTTAAACGTATTAAATTTGAAGAATTTCATGTCAATGCGTAGAAAACAAAAGTTTGAATAATTTTAGAGAATTAATAAACATTTTTTTCATTTGACATCTCACTTTTACGTTCTTAAGTGTACAAATACAGATTTTCAAAAAAATGTGACCCAGAACGTATTCTTATTAAACTTAACTAACATTACAGCCGCCTTTTCATTTTTATATAGATTTGCATACAAAACAATTAATAGAGTTGAAGTGTAAGTGAAAACAAATTAGACTGAGTTTGTGAATTTTTAATCTCTTCTAAAAATAGGGGGAGAAATGATGAAAGTGTTAAGCAAATCTGGGGAAGAATCATATGTAGTTGTAGATAGTTTTGTGACAGAATTTTCGAAACTAATTGAGAATGATCTAATATTAGGATTAGAGAATAACAGCTTACAGGTGATCTTTGTGCATTATTGCGCATAAAACCAAAACTAGTAAAATATATAGCTATACTAAACTAAAATTTTTGAAATAGAAGTCAATGTTCTGATAAGGCATGATTTATGTTTATTTGAATTGCTATTTGTATAACCTGTTAATTACAATGATAAAGGTAATCGACTTAGCTCGACTTAGCAAAGGTTATCGAATTAGTTAAATAATACAGCACGAAAATGCGAATTAATAACAATAATAATAACAATAATAACAATAATAATAATAATAATAATAATAATAATAATAATAATTACATAACACTAGTAATGAGCTAATATTAAGTGTATCATTTAAGTAAAATATGTTTTAATTAGATATCAGAAGTATGCTATTCATCGATCCAGAGAACACCAATGTGGGGATCAACGCCATCCCTCCGATAAAACTGGTTTATAATTGCAAGAAAATCATGCACATTTAAAACCTATACTACATGTATTTAGCAATATATTACAATCATTTTCTGGAGCTTTGTGTTAAACTATTTTCCGTTTTTCGATGTGGCTCTGTAATAAACATTTTGAACAGTTTATGTTATTGTAATTCTTTCCGCGAGTCCTGGACCTTATTTTAAAGACTAATTGATTAGTGACTCTGGTCGACAATAATTAAGGTCATTCATGGCGTATCTGTAGACCGTGATTTGTCGCGGGAGGTGGCGGTGATATCCATTCACTAGATGGTGAGACTCAGTGCCCACGTACACGTCAGCTTATGGGATTGTCCCCAAACAGGCGTCTCCCGTCAGTGGGACACGGTCCCAGCCGGGACAAGCTCTAAGCTCTCGACTGGTCTCCCAATGTGAGTGGTAGTGTAGTACATGTTAGTGTAAGTTTATGTAAGTAAGGAACAAGAATAGGCAAACGAAGAGAAATGAAAGATCGCGTGCAGACCTTGACCTCTTTGTTAAGGTACTGCTCCGATATTCACTTGGTGTTGATCGGAGAAACCTCGGAACACTACTGCTGAGATTCTTCTCCACACAGCGGGTGAACTCGACCCAGAAACGTAGCCACTTCCCACTGTCGGGAGAGGAACCCTAGGATCTCCCGGTCAGGGGCAATGCAGTGTAATCAGTTGATTCCCTGAGACATTTAAGCTGGTTTATTTTGATGAACAACCTTAACATTCACAATACTGCTTCGATTGCAAAAATGTTATTTACATCGACAGACAGTAAAGTAAGATCGCAACGTATTTATAAGCAGGCTTGGCTAAAAGGCAACGCCATAGATTCCACAAAGCGATTATGAGCGGTGATAACAGCTGGCAGTTGAAGGACAAACAATAACTTAGGTTTTTGAAAGGATCTAATAACTCAAGGCAACAAGAAAAGTAAGATGCGCGTATGTTAGCGGTGTTCTCCCCAACAAGGTATCTCCCACTAGCGGGCCACAGTCCCGTCCAAGACACGCTCTATGCTTCCGACTAGTCTACCGACATGTGTATTAGCGTAGTCCATGTGTGTGTGTAAATAAGGGAAAAGTGTAGGACAAGAAAGAGGAAGGAAATGTCGCGTGCGGTCCGTGGCTCTTTTGTTAGTGGTGCCTTTGTTTGTTAACAACCTTTTAATAGTATTAGAATGTTCACAAACGTCCAGTAGCGAGATGTAAAGCTTATTTCAGAGCCTAGCTTTTTAAATTTCGGTTCCACAATTAAGCCATTTTACTAAAAAAAATGATTATATAAATCGTGGATGAAGTAAAAAGAAGTTTTTGCGAAGAATAAAATGATACACAAGAGAAGAAAGAATGACAAATGAAGATAGTGTTTATCGACTTCCAATTAATGATAATCGATTTCGAGAGGCAGATTTGTATTGCGCACTAAGAGGAAGAAGAGACATACGAAGGAAATAGTGGAGGGCAACTGTGAGGATTGTTCACTCGCGTACAATCAGTAATAGGTAAATTAATAAACGATCAGAGTACGTATGTTTTCTGTATGTTGTGTTTAGTTTCATTTCTTTACGGGAACCGGGAGTGGTTCCATCAACTGATATCACTGCAGTGCCTCTGACCGGGAGGTCTTAGGTTCGAGTCCCGACGGCGGCAGGACTTTCGACACTGGCTTGTGAACTAGGTCGAATTCAGTCGCTGTCTGGAGGAGAATTCTAGCAGCCGGCTGCCCTAATTGGTAGTTTCCCGTGGTTTCTCCGATCAACACCAGGCGAATGCCGAAGCAGTACCCTACCAAACGGGTCACGGACCACGCGCGATCTTTCCTTCCTCTTCCTTGTCCTATTCTCACCCTTACATACACACTTTCACTAATACTACCACACATGCCGAGAGACCTATCGGGGATTTAGAACTTCTCCCGGCTGGGGCGGTGCCCCGCTGGTGGGAGGTACCTGGTAGGGAAAAACCCGCTAGTCGACGGTAGGTCGGCGCCGGATCTCGCCATCCAGTAGGAGAAGATCACCGCCACCTCCCAGTGAAAAACATGCACTACTTTTACGGGTTTAATGATCTCAATAGACACGACCGGAATCATCAATCAAAAACACTTTACAGGATGTCCACTTTGTTGACGTTTTTACCTAACGATTCTACAAAGAGAAAACTTAGAAGATTGAAGAATTAGTGACAATGATAATGTCGAGTAGTCGGATGCTTAACTTTCCTTTCGACAAACAAATATTTCACTTCCGTTGATTATCAATGAGAAAATTATACTATGAACAAAATACGTGTCTGTAAAATGTGTAGGTTTTTCTTTGGTTACATTTTGGTCATGGAAGCCACTTACAAAGTGCATTAGAAAAAACATTCAAAAGAATCCTCGAATCAATTTTTTTTCGTCCCTTAGATCTGATTTAGGTAATCTCATATTTAAATATCATTTACGGTTCTCTGAACTTTTGCACGTGCAATCTGGCTGGGTAATTAACTCATTACGTCGCAACGTTGCGTAAACGCAATATTATTTGAATATATTTTTTTAGAAAAATGATTAGATATAAATTTGTTCTGTGCCACTATCGCAGTTAGAAGAAATGCTATTTGATCAGGTTTTGCACTTTTCATATATTTCCGAGTGTAAATTTGGCTTTGTTGAATTTTGAATTTTGGAGATAATATAATGGATTGTGTTACCGATATTCGATTTGTAATTTAATTATTACGCAATACGTTTTTGCTGTATATTACTAGTCAAACTTGCTTGAACTTTCTTTTATCGATTTAGAACATTTCTGATGTAGCTAAGTTTTTACATAGCTTATTATTGATAATTTACAATAATGTTGCGTTTACGCAACGTTGGGATTACTAAGTATATGATCCGAACATGATAAAACAAATGCAATTGGAATGTAATAGTTGAGTTACAGACATGTTACTAATGCTTCATATATCCGTTCCTAATATAATTATCTCATCTTGGGGATAGTGCCTTATCCTGCATTGTTGCATCATTGTATAAACAATGCTTCAAGCGTAATTATTTTTCTTCTACGAAAATTCAGATTATTTCGAGAATGATCGACGAACAGGCCTCTGTCAACTGCTGAACTTATTTCAGTGTTGGGAAAAGATGTTGACCTTAGTACTGCAAATACGATTGATGCTGTGCACAATCATGATCTTCTGGAGGAAAAAGAAGAAAAATATTGATTGACTGTGCAATTGTCAACTCATGGAATATATACTCGTATAATATTATGACTGAAGAAAATATACTCGTATAATATTATGACTGAAGAAAATATGTTACAACTATAATTTCACTCTTACTTAGCCGTGACTCTAATGAAATCTGAAGCCTGCAAAAGGAAGTTAGTGCAATAATTAGTCAATAAATGCACAGGAGACTGAAATATGCCATTTTGGTCGACCCACAAACACTTCTCTACCTAACGAAGTACGTTTTGATGATGTACGGATGCCGAAAGGGGTGACTCAGGGCATCAATTTGTTATTGCAGTGCCTCTAACCGTGAGACAAAAACGGGATTTTCAACACTAGCTACATAGCTCGGTCAAGTTCAGCTGCCGTCCGGAAAAAAGGGCGTGCGGCCCGCCGCTCTCATCGGTGATTTTCCTTGGTTTCTCCGAGCAATACCAGGCAAATGCCGGAGCAGTATCCTCACAAACGAGCCACGGACCGCTATCATTCCTTCCTCATCCTTGTCCTATCCTCTCCGTTACTTGCACACACACACTACCACAGTTGCCGGGAGACCGGTCGGGAGCTTAGAGCTGGTCCTGGCTGAGTGGTGGCCCCGCTAGTGGGAGATACCTTCTTGGGGAAACCCCCGCATGCCGACAGGTAGATCCGCGTTGGATCTCGCCATTCATCACGGGAAAATTACCGTCAAATCCCGTGATAAAAAACATGCATTATATTTGGGGTACTAGTGAACTTAGCAATTCACACGCCAGGAATCAGTCAATCAATCAATCAATCATGATTAAGAACCCGTGATCAGGAGAGGGAGAAACCAATGCCAGAAGAAGGTGCAGATTGTGCAAAAGCACTACAACTTAAAAATGTAAAAACTTCAAATGTTTGTCTCTGTTCAAACTGTTTTCAGTCGTCCCATGTCTAAATGAACTGATATACCCTAAGGTCCCAAAGTTGCGTATACGCAACATTTTGTTATACATTGACTATTAGTTTTAAAAAATTGTAAGTAAGTTTTTTATCCTTTCTAGTGTAATATTAGAGTAAATACATAAGATTATTTTTAAAAAAATATTCATATTTCAATGCTTGGTTCTTAATGGGTTAATCTAGAGGAATTCTAAAAGCTGCCTGGTCCATTCCTAAGAATACCTAAAGAATTGAATGTAGCTTCATTGAATGTTCTTATTAGCACGCTCTGTAGACGATTTATCTTTTTATTCGTATTGTTCATTAGTATTTGAGCACAGTGCTATTGTAAATTCAACTTTGACATTTCATTATAATCTACCCCGGAAATACATTCCCGCTTTTCCAAGGAAAACTTGAAACCTCCATGGTTACTTCTCTTTTCCACCTCAATTTCAAATTTAGTAGTAATACTATGTCTTATCGCATCAAACATTTTTACATTGAAAATAAAAAAGAATGCTTCTTTTGTATTTTAAAATTACAATAAAAACAATACAAAGTACAATGAATCCCAAAGTCGTTTCTTAAAGAGTTCCTCCTAAAACATTAAATAAAAATTCCTGTTTTTAATTATCTCTGAAAGGTAATGATTGTCCAACAGATAGAAAAGAACGCAAACAAAAATTCGAAGTGAAATAGAGTAGTATTTGTCAAATTATTCCAAACAATGTCTTGTCCCCGCGCCTCGATGGGCAAGTGAATACCTTTCTGGCCTTCGAACCCCTAGGGTGCAAATTCGATCTCGGCTGAGGCTCAATCTCGGCAGAAGCGCGAGGATTTTCGAAAGCCCGAAATGAAAGCCGAAAATCCCAAAGTAGCCCTGTCATGCCTGTGGTATGTAAAAGAGCCCTGACAGGTGCCCGGCAAAATTAAATCCCTCCGACCATTTCCCGTCCTAACGAGATCTCACGTTCTCGCAACCGGAAAGTTGGCATAACTGAGACCGACATCTGGTGCTGTAAGTGAGAATGGAACACTGTCGCTTAAGGAGACGACCTCGGGGCGAGTCTGCTTGAGGAAGGTTCTCTAGAACAGTGGTCGTCAAACCTATGAAGCTTGTGAACAACCATTTCGTTTTCAATCCTACTGTGAGCTACTAAGAATCCAAGACAGATAAAATATTGTTTTGAAACCTTAACATTTGTCTTTGGTCTATAAACACACATTTCTATTAAATATGAAACAAATTTTAACACTTGAATACAAGAAAAATAAATTGAAATGAAATTATACATTAGAAAACTAATGGTGCTACAACAACACATACTTTCTCGCAATATTACAATGTTAACGATATGCACGACGGGACTCCCATATATGTTTTATTAATTTCAAACAAAAATTACCCCAAAACTACTAACTTTTACAAAAAAATTTACGTTACCTTTTTGAAAGAGCAAATTTTGTACAGCAGACTTGGCCTGTTCTCTATCTTCAATTTTGTAGTTTTGAACTTTTTGCAATTTTGAAAAAAAACAGCAATACCCGAAAATAGGACTAAAACAATATTTTATTACGACGATCACTTATTAAACACATGTGGAGAAAATTTAAAGAAAACAATGGAGCGGTTTTTGAAGAAAACCTTTTTTAGAAATTTCAAGCTCGAATTACGAAAAAAAACTACTTGTTTTTTCAAAAAATTGTAAATAAGATTTTTTAAAGAGCTAATTTTGTACAACTTTGTTTGAAGCAAGAATCTCATTATTCAATTTTGTAGTTAATTTTTTCGCAATTTTCGAAAAATCGAGCAATACCCGAAAATTGGACTAGTACCATATTTTTACCGCCTCTTATTACAGAAATGTAGAAAATTTAAGGAAAAACTTTTAGAGCGGATTTTGAGGAAAAATTACGATAATATGAAGCGCAAATTACGCAAAACCTATTAACGTTTTTCCAAAAAGTGTACATGACTTTTTAAAAAGCTAATTTTGTACAACAGACTTTGTCTGGGCCAAAAATACCCCCAATTTTGTAGTTTTAAAATGGTTTTTGGCAAATTTCGAAAAATCAAGGATTTCAACGAAAATGAGACCTGTACCATTCTCTTAAACGTCCTTTGCACTCTTTAACAACAAAATTTAATCAAAAAATTTGGAGCCAGTTTTTGGAAATTTTGAAAATATCCGGGGTCTTCATGTAAATTAAAATTCGGTTTCAAATTCCAGGGGTGGCAACATCAATCAGAACGATTGAGGAATATCAATTTTGGAGAAAATCAGCTGAATGATTTTCGCGCTAGCGTTGTGCAAAGACGGAGAAAAAGCACAGACAGGCAGACGTTTTGCCGTCAATCAATTTTTCGGTACGAAGGACGCACAAAACATCGATTCTGGCTACACCTCGTGCTACAGGATTTTTTTTCTATAGTTGGCTACTGGATTTATCCCCTTTTTCGTTACTAGGGTCCGGCAATAAACATTTTTGTGTCGAAAATTCGCGTTTTTCGGCGCATGATTACAGTAATTTCTCTTCTTATGTTAGTAAGTGCGAAAAAGTAAAAAATGATATATAGTTAGTAAAAAATTATAAGTCTATAAACAAATTTTTCGTCAGACATGTTAAAGAGAAGGATCTTATTTGTCATCAAGTTGTTTTTTTATGTTGAGCAAATAGGTAGTGACTGTTATTCGAATTCAGTTGCCGAAATGTTCATCAGTAAGTCTGTTTCTGTACTTATTTGTGCTCTGTAAAACAATTCCAGGTTAGCCAACCTTGAGCAAGACGGCGATCTATCGAAAATCGTCTCGCGAGCTCGTCATAGCTCGCGATCTACGGTTTGGCGATCTCTGTTCTCGACCCTCGCCGGGTTTGGGCTACAAAGGAAGTTCTAATACGAGGGTACAGAACGACGGCCAATGGCCGTGATGTTACAAACTAACCCGGAATTATATAAATAAATGTCTTGTCACCTCGTGTTCTTTAATCAAAATCAATAAAACTTAGTTTTTTTTTCTCAAAATTAATTTATATTTTAAAATTGAAATAAAATAGAATGTAAAGAGCAGTGTGACTTATGTATGTTTTCCCAAAATGTTAAAAACAAAATGTTGCGATGTGGAATCGTCTCTGAAAACAATTTCCGTCGAACAGATTTTTTATAATTACGAGCACAGTGCTAATTGCAAGATTATTTCGCCATCCGACCGAGACCTGCGCCGCTTTAAAGGATTACGGAAGAACAAATCCGCGGCAGGATAATTCCCGCTGAGTGGCCGAGTGGTCCGTCGAGTCCCAAGTCACAATTCGTTCGTATTTCGAAGTTAGAACGAAAGCTACTACAATTACAGTACACTCTAAAAATGCTTGGTCCTAAAAATGATTCAAAAATATTCGCATTAACAATCATCAGTGAAAAACAATATACTCGTTAGTAGAACGGAATGATATTAAAATGTCAAAATATTAAGAGATGTCATAGCTGTAATTGCGACATTATCCTTAAACCCAAAACACGGCCGACCTGCATGGTCGAGGTGGTTAAGGCGCCTACCGACTCAAAGCTTCGGCCCGAGAGGACGCCGGTTCGAGTCACGCCTTGGATATAGTTGTTTGTTCCTTGTCTCTTATGTATGCGTTGTCGTGAAGGGTCTCGCGTTATGTTGATCCCAGATTAGAGAAGCCCGCAAACGTGTTGGTGTCTAGTGTGTGGTCGAATATGTGTCCCATCGAGACGTAAAGAGTAACCGGCTTTGGGCTGGCTAAAATCCCTAGAAAAAACATTATAATGAAAGTTAATATAAACCACACTGCGTTCTAATAATGTTAAACAAAGTGTTGCTATTGTGAGTCGTCTCTGAAGACATACGTCGAAGAGAAGTATTTTCCTGACTTGGTAGGAGGCGGTATAGTGCTAGTTGAAGGATTACGTGTTTCGCCTCAGCCTGCGCTGCTGTGAAGGATTACGGGCGGCCAAATCCGCGGCGAGGCGATTCTCGCGAAGCGGCGCGGCCGAGTGGTCGGGCGGCGGGGGCGGCGGGGGCGGCGGGGGCGGCGGGGGCGGCGGGGGCGGCGGGGGCGGCGGGGGCGGCGGGGGCGGCGGGGGCGGCGGGAGCGGCGGGGGCGGCGGGGGCGGCGGGGGCGGCGGGGGCGGCGGGGGCGGCGGGGGCGGCGGGGGCGGCGGGGGCGGCGGGGGCGGCGGGGGCGGCGGGGGCGGTCGAGTCCCAAGAGCGGAGGCGTGGGCCGCGCGGGCGATCCGCGACGCGCCTCAGGGGCTCATCTCCTGATCTCGGGGGAGGCACGAGGAGGTGCCGGCGGCGGCGAAGAGAGGGGCGGCGCGCGTGGGGCGTGGAGGGGGGTAGGGGGTGCGCGGTGCGACCCTCCTCGAGTGATTCAGTCGTCATCTCTCCCACCCCCCTCTCTCAGGCGGGGTCGCTCCGACAGGGGCAGCGCGCGGCGCGGCGGTTGGGCTGTCACAGGACCGGCGCGGTCGCGCCGCCGCCGCCGCCTCCACGGCCCGCTCGCGCTGCGCAGCGCCGCCGCCGCCGCCGCCGCCGCCGCCGCCGCCGCCGCCGCCGCCGCCGCCGCCGCCGCCGCCGCCGCCGCCGCGGCGCGCGCGCTCCACAGCCTCCAGTTGCCCGGGAGACGGCGACCGCGGCGGGAGCGGCGCAGGCTGCGGCGTGTCCTTCGCTCAGTGCTCGCGTCGCGCGCGGCGTGCTCGACCACGCACCCCCCTTCTCCGCTCGGCTCCCTCGCGCGCGCGATCTCGCGGACGCGTGCATCGCCATCGACCACCGCCGCCACCGTCGACGCACCACCCGGCAGCGGAGCCACCACTCTCCTGGAGAGGGTCCCGCTCGCTCACTCTCTCTCCCACTCTCGCGCACGCCTCCCCACTGCGCGCGGCAGCAGCACGGCCCCCGATCGCACGAGTGAGTACATTATGCAGTGTCGCCCGGTGCCGCCGCCGGCCCCGCGTGCCGCGGCCACGTGCCCGCCCGCCGCCGCGGGGCGATCGCTCATTTCCGGCGGGCGGGCGGGCGGGCGAGTGACGCTCCGCGGGCGGGTGGTCGCCGCCCGCGCCCGCAGGATGTGACGTGATCGCGCAATTGGTTCGGGCGGCCGGGTGGCCATCGGCCCGGCCGCATGCGCTATTCACGCGAGCATGATGCGGCCGCTCCATTATGCAGCGGCGGCGGCGGCGGCGGGGTCCGCCTTGGACCGGCGTGTCGCGTCCACGGAAGGCGGCGGTCATTGCCGGTGGTATTAATTGGCTCGGGAAGCGATAATACCGCCGCGGCAGTGGGTGATTGGATGGTTCATTTTTTATGCACGTGACGCTGGGATTGAATTGGACAGCGATGCAGCGGCCTCCTAGGGAGGAAGCCGTGATGGGAAACGTTGCAGCGGACGTCTCGTGACAGATTTGTCACGTTCACCGATTGTTGGCACTAAGACAATGCAGATGCCGTGAGCGATATTTTATTGCAGGACTTTGTAATAAAAGGTGCCGCGTATATTTCCAATTCCCGTGAATCAAATTCCGTAATTTAATTGAATGCTCATTGCAGAGAAAAATATTCTTACGGGGTTTGGACAACTTTATGCATGGAAATTTGGACACTAAGAATCATCATAATGAATCTGCCCAAAAATTTCAAAACACTGAAGAACAAGGTTTCATATACAACTTAAATTATAACTGGAATTGTAGTGAGATTGCCCGTTTTTTAAAAATAAATCCAAATTATTAACGAAATACATGATAAATCGTTTTCTGTTACCCTTATAATGTCATTTTCGTAGAAACGTCTTTCTTCTCATCAGTTGGAAAAAAAATGAAACGAGACGTGTATTAAATTGTACTATTACTTTTATTTAGCACATTGAGATATTTCTTCTGTATTTATTTGTTGATTCAGAAGAATTTATATAAATAAACAGTGGTTAGTTAAGCATATTTTGTTATCTAGTTGCTAACTATAATGTACGGGTATATTAAAGAATATTTTGTAAATATTTTTAAGAGTAGAACATTTGTAAATTTGGTTTTAAGTCTTTTGGTGAGCTCTCTTTGTACCGAATTAATACAACTTGGATTATTATTATAAAGAAGATATTATTACAGTTATAAAAGCTGTGCTACTATCTACTTACGTTGATTAATGTTACCAAATCGGAAATGGCGAATATATGATTTTCGAAGGAAAAACTAGCCTTCTAAGATGACCACCGTATTTCGGATAGGTGATCCATAACTTCTATACCACTCAAAAATTAGGAAGAGATGACAAAGTAGATTAATTAGAAGAATCGTCATTTGCCACATTGTATCGTTTGAAACACGGCATTCTGAAGTTTTTCGACGCGTAGTAATGGGAAATTTTCGATGAAATTATTTAAAATTCTTGCTACATTCTCAATATTCTTTAAAAATTAACACATGATCGTTTGTAAGATTCGATATTACGATATTACTTAGGAAATTGATTGGCAAAACTAAGTACTCCACAAAAATATTACGAGAGGATTTGCGCCTCTTGACGGAGAGGATAATTTCTGCGTTACCTGTGAAGGTTCTTTAATATGCTGAGGAATAATTAGCAGTGAGAGAATTAAAAATGTTGAATGTCATACGACGCCTTTTATCTTCTCACAAAGATAGTGGCGTTTGTCTAGTCGATTGCGTAAACTAGAGCTCCGTAGAAAGTAGCTTGGTTTTATTTCGTGTTGAAAAGATGCAGGGTCAAAGATACAATTTCAGATATAATACGTCGTGATTTGTCGCAATGGGTGTGGGAAGAAAAATATAAAAATATTCTTATCTTCATGAATAAGTGAATATTTATTAGTCAATAACGTTTTTTTACATTACTTGTTTATGCATTTTCTTTTCTCTCAGCCTATCGCATTTTGACACCGTTCTACTGTCCGGATCCGCTGAAAAGCTGCTAAGAAATATTTCGGGTGTGACCTTGTCTACTTTATAAAGACATTCGGAGTTCACAATCGAAATGTTATTGGCAGAAGAAAGAATTTTTTTTGCAAATATTTATGTATTTATTTTGCAAATTAATTGAAGCATAAGAATGGACTTAAACGATGTGCTAATCATGTCTCGTAACTTCTTTGGTCTGTGAACACAATATATTGAGAATGTAAACGTATTTCAATTCGTAAAACTCTATTTTTATGCAAACATTTCTTGTGTGATAACAAAGCAAAACTAGAAACTAGCACTCTCATTTTCAATTTCACTTTTTTGTTTTTCGTACACATTATATTTACTTTCTTCGCAAATAAAAATCTATCTAAATTGTTTCGCTTAACGGTATGTGGTAAAATGGCTTATTCTGGGGTTAGAGACAAAGATTTAAAGAACAGGAAATCGCACTTGCAACCTTTCTAGCAATTGCATCACTCAAAAATTACTTCATTCCATGTACTAGAAAATATTATTTCACAGAGATATTAATTTTAAAAATGTTAAGTTTTACTATAATATTTAATTATATATTTTGATTATTCACGTCGGCATTGTTAGTAGTTATTACTCTGCGACCGTACGTAAATCAAAGGCGCCATCAATTAATAGAGATATTTCATACAATTGCTTAACATTGGGTTGTCTCTCCTAATTTCTTAGAACAGCTTATTTACTATACTTTTCATTTTTTGTGTAATATATAGATTTTATATTTTGCTTCATTCTAGCTGAATATGGGCTATGAATTATTAAATTTCATCTATAGAAAACGTATTAGGAATAAAAAATACAATATAGCATTTGAGTGGTGAATATAAAATTGGGGTTTTACTTTGATGTAATGCAAGGAAGTAACGTTGCGTGTTACATATATTCTGCAATAAATGCAACAGTTTTGCAATGAACAGATGAATTGACGGATTTAACACATACTTGCAATTAATTGCAAATTATCATTTCTAGATAGTTTTATTCCATAGATTTTCTCTTCTCAGACACAAATCTAAATTTGAATATTTGCGATTTGTACGTGTGCGATGTGTCAAAGTGTTGCTCATCTTTAAAATTGTATATACAATTTTTTGATCTCGTTATTTTCCTCTGAATATCCTGAAAAAGTCTTAAATGGTAGATGAAAAAAATATATCAAGTAAAAATTATACGAAGAAACGTTTCGGATAAATGATAAAATAAAATAGTATAGATATATTAAAAAACATTTTATATGTAAAATGAATGTGGAGTTTCAGAAATATCACTCTCAAATAAACCATTTCTTTCTACTTTACTCCAAATTTTTCAACAACGTATACACAATGCTTTTACCTGAAAACTTACATAATCCAATTTAATTGCATCTTTAGTGGTACAAAATTAGTAAGAATGTTTTATAGATCGTTATTTTGATATTCCTTTGTTTTCGTATGAAGTAATTCGGCTATTTAGGATACATTTGAGTTATTGATAACGAACCAAACGAGAAACGTCCAGAAATTGTGTTTCGCTTTCCGATGCGAAAGTTATTGATCGATTTTCTTACAGACATTCATTGCAACACCGATAGGTTTCGTCAGCCTATTGTGAACTTTGATGTAACATGCGCACTATTCTAAAGCATGGAAATATATAGAAACTCAAAATAAAATTAACATGACTCAACAAATCCACCAAGTTATTGGCTGAGTAAATGGAAAAGGAATTCAGGAGCACCCCGGCCGTCTTTTTTTTCTGCCGCTGATACTATTTTGACAATTGGCAAAGGACAGTAGAAAGTGCTCAACATAACACCTCTTAATTCAATAGTTGATTCAGAAATACATCGAACTCCAAACTCATCAATTTCGAAAAAAACATGACGAGCATCAGACTAATGTTTGGTAAGGGTTTTAATCATTTACTGAAAGTAGTACTATGTGATTCAATAATTTTTATATACCCTTTCACCCTTTTAGAAAAATATTTACCTTTAACATTGTTTGGCGGCAGGCTAGTTTCTGAAGTAAGATTTAATTCGAGGACCGGATGTGTCAGCGACGATCTCTCGGGGTGAAGGTTTGATTTCCCGTTCTTTCAGCAGCATCATAATTTGTGCATCTATGCCAGTCAAGTGACAACAAAGGAGAACATTGCATGTTATGTCAACTTGTCTGCTCGTCTTCCTCTGTCATATGACCTTTGCTACCATCCTCTTCCATCCCTACACGACCGTTACCTTTCCGAAAACTCATTTTCTTTGCATTGTTTTGTAGAAATATAAAATAATTAGTTGTTGGCATATACTGCCTCTAGAGCCAGAGTGATATAAGAGGCGCAAAAAGCTGTCAGATGTATGCTGCCCCTAAATAATATTTCGATATATAGAACACTATATTCAATATGAACAGAAAAATAAAACTATCGCATTTAGATCGCAAGATCATATTAATTCTTTTAAACACGTACGATCTCAAAAACACATTTAATGAGTGATGCTTCTGTTCACTTATGTGCTAATCTGCACTAAGCGCGAGCTTGGTCTGATTGTGTTTTATTATGCTCGTGTAAACACGCGTTAAAAGCAACACGAATTTCTGTATGGGGTGATCCTTAAATGCATATAAAATATCTTGTCATTTTGTCTAACTCGTTGTATCGACTGAACATTGAAAACCGAACCAATTTCTAAGAGTTTCTATCATTACCCTTTACCTATTTATCGCATTTAGCTTAAATTTATCGAATAATTATGTAAATTTTTATGTAAGTGATAATGCACGGATTTTAAGGAAAGCGAATAGAATTTTGTAATGCAATAATGACCAAAAATATTAAAAATATTTTACTGCAGATATAACTTTCTATTTTCCAACACGTTGCTACACCTTAAGAATTCGATGGTGAAGAAATGTAATTACGAAATGTTTTCATAAAATTTCGTTCGGTATTGTACTTGTTGTAAATTTATTGTTTATCAGAAAATACACGTAAGGAAACGTAGAATTAATTATGTAGCTACTCAAGAAAATAGTATTACTGTTTAAAATATTGCAAATTTCATGCGCTTTAATAAAAATTTATAAATACTTTTATCGGTTTTTCTGCAAAGTAGTAATAACAGAAATGTTTTAACTCAAATGAAAACATTTTGTGTTTTAAATATATAGATCTCATTTTATCTGAACAAGCGATTGCACTAACTGACGCAGATCTGAACTGCCAGAAAAGAAATGCAAGTTTAGTAATATCCTTTTTACGTGTAGTACTTTTAACTAATATATTTTTAGAACATAACGTAAAACATAATTTAACCTTCTACTTATGAGCCATGTTGTAATAACTTTTTAAAATTATATTAATTCTTGTCATTTGTATATTGTGTTTTTACATTTTCTCATGATTTTTAGAAACTCGAGGATGTAACCAATCAAGTTACGAAACGTCGAGACATTTGTCAATAAATTGTCATAAGAAACAGTGGATACGCCTTTCATTGATACAAATATAACTGACAATCGAATAGATTCTTTCTTTTTATCTGCAAGTTCATTTTTATTGTTGGTATTTTCGAGATTTCTTTTGTTACCTTTCGCTTATTAATTATTTTCTTCCTAGTTGTGTCATTATCTTTTATTATATGCATTCAGTGCTATATAATAAATAAATTGAACGTCTGCATATTATTGATTTTGATACTTTTGTTTAAATAAATTTTGAACCAAACAATTAATTACTGCTTACAGAGAAACACCTAATGTATGAAAATGCACAAAGGAATCGAAGACTATTTGTAAATAACAATGATACATTTTGCGTGCTTAGAAAATTCAATACATCAAGAACTTTTGGATGAATGTTAATTTCAGTTGGAAATAATGTAGAAATATGGTAATTCACACAACACAGCTGTGGAGCACCAAATGTGATGGAAAAAGATTGTTTCTAGTAACAGAAAGTTCTGCAATGTAACTTCTCTCTTAGTTTTAAAATTATTTTGCAATCAGTGTTCTCCGTCGGCTCTAGTGGTCCCAAATACTCCACAGGCTTCTTTGAAGCTGAGAAATCTCTTAGCTAATGTTTCTTTAAATATCCAACTTGCAGACGAGATTGGAGTTTTTAAACCTACATCGCTGAATTAGCTTTCAACTGATGAACAATCTTGACTGGAAAAATAAGACTTCTTTCATTTTACCAGCTGCATGCTTTCAAACTCGGTTTCCAAGAAACTTTAAAAATATATTTTCTTCACATTTTTAGTAGATTAAGAGACTAATTACTTAGTTGATATGAAGCTTTGTAGAACAAAATCTTCCAGATATCATACAAAAATATGGATACATAGAACAACATATTTAACCAATAATGATAATATTCTAACCGCTCATAATTTAATTTATAGATCTAATCTGAATTATTATTCAGTCCTATGGCAATTGGGAATACAAAAAAAATGCAAAAATAAGCGAAGAAATTAATGTATGTTAATTGATTCCTAAATTGTTTTAAAGCATTGCAATAAGTGATCATTTTCCTTTCGCATTGATTTCTGAAAATGCGGACAAAAATTGCACAAAACTGATCATAAGCATTGTTTGCCTTTTGCAGTAATACGCGTACATTTAACACCGGATTATTCTGGTCTATTATAAGATCGTATGGCAAAACGTTAGGAAAATACTTCATGTTTTTGAAATTATATTTATGCTGTTTTTTGTACGTGATAATTTATTTGTGTTATCCTTGGAAAATATGAAATATATGAACTACGATTTGGAAATCAGAAGGAACATTTTATAATAAATCGAATAATTTTGGTATCGTTTTTATAACTTACCTTTATTATCAATAAGTAACAATTTGTTATGTTTATATATATATATATATATATATATATATATATATATATATATATGTCTGCATGTTTAATTGAAATGCAAGCGGCTGAAGCCATCGAGTGCAGAAACGAAAATTGTTCACTGAACTCGTTATTTACTGTGCAGTGTTAGTTACATTTTGTTACCATACTTCTTTTAGTGCAATTAGTCATTTTTAAAAAAATATTTGTATTAAATTTAAAAACTGTAGTGTATGTAATATGTGGACGAATAAATTGCCACAAACTTATCTCATTTCTGGTCATAAATGTTGATGCGTGTATATAGTAGTACATTGTTCGGAACAAAATCGCTTGTTGACATAAAGGAAACAACATGAACTTCCAACTGTCAATTTAATTATTTCAAAAAAATGTTTCACGAAATTTGATTATTTTTCCGAGTGTACTTACAAACTATCCACTGCATTCACATATTTATTTATTTAAGCTGAAAGATGAAACATTTAGTACTTACAAATCAGAGCCATATTATTGCATGTAAGAGATGAACTGTACGAACATTTGTGTTAATTTCTTTATATTTTCTGCAAACGGAAAAAGTAAAAATGCTATGATTTGCTGGTTAATTTAAAGATCATATATCTCTGCGGATCACGTAACAGAATTTCTACTTATTTCCGTCCATAATCTCATAGAAAAATGCACGTTTAAATCTTTCTACCTTGAAAATTATTGGCTTTATAAAAATTAGCTGTGTTTTGCTGACGGAGAAAAACAAGAATATTTACTTTGTCGCAAATACCACCTATGTATACAACACAAAACCGCAATTTTTGGCAGATAAATTCGTATTGTAGGTCCCCTTCTTATGAAGTTTCTCGAAAGCTGAAAACTTTTCTCTGAAAATCAAAATTGGGCATTTCCAAACACGCTCAAACGTTTTTTTCTCAAGAACGGCTTCATATGTTTCAATGAAAATTTCCATATTCCTGTTTTACTCTTGTGTAACATTCTTAAAGGTATATTTTCATTCTATTATTAGGTGACTTAAATATTAAGAAAATGTGAAAAAAAATGTTTCGGCACCGGTTAGTACGGCTAGCAAAAGAGTGGGGGAACAGTAGAATGCTGTTCTTAACTAAAGACAAAATTAACTAGTTGGAGAATATCGGTGCTGTTCTGTAGTACCACTAGTTTTGAGAATTCATTTAAGCGATTGATGTTGAAAAGGTGTATAATTTGTGTTAACTCTCAAAAACGTAACAGAGAAGGAAATGCACAAAATGTTTAAAAATGGCCAAAAACCCATGTTGCGATTAATTAACCATTTTTAATTATTTACGAAAAAATGCAAATTAAAAAAGCATTCAACTAAGTTTAATTCTTAAAAGAACGTAAACTTATTTGCTTCCTCATTGATTCGGTCACCATTGTCCATCAATTGATTGATTGATTTTTTCGTGTTTCCGGGCGCGTCAACTGCTGTGGTCATTAGTCCCGTTAGTGTAGTGCATGCTTTTTTCTCGGGAGATGGCGGTGATCTTCCCCCGCTGGATGGCGAGATCCGGCGCCGACCTTCCGTTGGCTATTGGGGTTTCCCCCTAACCAGGACTCTCCCACCAGCGGGGCACCGCCCCAGCCGGGACAAGCTCTAAGCTCCAGACCGGTCTCCCGGAATATGTGGTAGTGTAGTGTATGTAAGTGTGTGTGTGAGGATAGGACAAGGAAGGGGAAGGAAAGATCGCGCGTGGTCCCTGGCCCATTTGTTAGGGTACTGCTCCGGCATTCGCCTGGTGTTGATCGGAGAAACCACGGAAATCCATCCATCAATTGAGTTATCGAAACCTTGATGCATACTTATGCAAGTGCTCGTGAGTAAACCCTTTGTATATATTGTGTATATTGTACCGATAGTTATCTTTTGGATCATATCAACTTAATGAAGAATAATTCACAAATTTACTGTTCACATATCATTGTAAAATCACTGTCATGTATATTTGTTATGTTAAAAGTCTTTGAAAAGTAACACGTATGCTCTCCCATCATTCTGTATCGTACAAGACCTTTTCTCTAAAATAACTTTATGTAGCTTCATTTGCAATATAAGACTCTCGCAAATGGAACAATCTGCATATTTTAGAATGAAATGGGCGGCTTTTCCCGGATAGAAACCCTCTGTTAACCTTGCTGGACTTAAACGAAGTCGCCAATAGCTAAGCCCAGCCAGTTTCCTCGTGTGCGTCTATCGCTTTGAGTTATAGAAACACGGGGAGGAGCAGCGCTCTACAACGCCGTGAGAATAGCAGCTGTGACGCACAGTGGTCCAATTAACATTCTCTCTGGTTGCAGGAGAAATGTTAACTTTTTCATGAAAATGTAATTATCCAAAATGAAAAGCAATCATCTTTCACAAACATTTTCATCAACCAAATTGTTCAGGAAGATTATTTCCTAATATTATGAAGACAAGATATTTTGTTCATCAAACGATTAGCTACTAACATCAGTCTGGAGTTTTCTTTAATTTATTCATCGCATCATCGACATCGTCATTAGCGACCAAACAGAGATTCATTTTACATTTACAATAACAAATTTACAACCATATTAATGATCAAAAATAGTAAGGAAACAATCCAAATAAACAATACAATAACAAAATGGCAATGGCAAAGTATGGCGTTGGATGACTATCTCAATAAGTTTCTCATGATTTTTCTGACATTTTTTTGCAGGAATTGTCTACGTTGTTTTGAAAACGCTGTTCTTTGAAAGCAATTTGTAATCAGAAAATGGTGAAAACTATAATATTGTGGATCGAAATAATACGAAGTTTATTGAAATAAATACTAATTAATGTCATATTTAAATTTTAATTAAAATTTTTTTAGAACATAAGGAAAAAATTTAAAAAATTGTAAAATATAATTCTATATTATTAAATTTTAAATGTAAAACGACTGAGTAAACGATTCTCTCGTAATACGCTGTATTTTAAATTGAATTACCGATATATAAAATATAAAAATGTGCATTTGAAATACTTCAACATTTTGATATTTGGTGATGTTAAGCTCTGTTAAGTGTACAGTAATAGCAAATAAGGAATGAACACAAAATTTTCAAGTTTTCACACGATGTATTAGTGATCGAACTTCTGTCCATCATAGCGGAAACAACTTTGTTTTTGGGCAACTAATATTGTGTTGGGTGGATCCAAGGGTTACCAAATGATTTATCACAATTGGAAAAATTTTCAATCTTTTAATTGTAACAAATTATATGACTTAGATATTAAAGAAAAGAGTTAAACGCAGAATTGAAATTACAGCATTCTCATCACGTACTTATCATTTCAGTTGAGCGTTACAATTTGAAATCTTCAATAAAATCGAAATCGCGTGACAATCTCACATACGAATTAGATCTTCTAATAAAGCCGTCAGAGGGAAGGGAATATTACGCAGTTCATTGCAAAATATTGTGCATCTGAAATGCAATGAACAGGAAGAGATCATTTGACTAAATCGTTTAATATGTCGAAATGTTACAAACGTAACCGAAAATTCCAGAACAGTAGCCCCTGTAACATTTTAAAAAGTATTAGTAAAATTTAAGGAAAGGTTGCCATTGTAACTATCGGCATGCTTTGCTCCATTGTCGAGAATAAGCATAACTGTTTAGTGCACAGTCGAAGAAACATTTACAAAAATATTATTAAGATGAACGCTTGAAATATAAACATTATTAGTTATAATTTTAATATACATTAGTGTTAAGAAGTGCAAGATTGCTACTTAAATTTCCAATGCCAGAAGTGCTGCGTTCAATTTCCAACTGTGGTGGATTATCGATGCTGAATACGTTTCTGAGTTGACGTTGATTAATAGATGTCGCATCAAGATACCCCTCCAGTAAAAAAGTGTAACTCCAAAAAGGTGACTTTTCAGATTTCTTTAAAGGCTTAGAACTACATTAACATATCCAGTTGATGAAGTAGGAATATCACCAATAATAATCCAAAGTAGATCTAAAAAGAAATGGCACTATACTAGGCAAAAAGTGCATTCAATTTCCGTTTAAATAATGTATGACTCAAAATTCAGTGTTTTTAAAGTTACGACACTTTTCTACTAGGAATGCGATAGTGTAGCCATGAAGGGAAATGGTGACGGAATTTTACCCGAATAAATAATATTATTACAGAATGGGCTGCGCACTTTGCGTAAACGGTGATTTCAAAATGCATTTTTCTATAAAATGTGAAATTTCTTAAAATTTACATACAAATGCCCTACTGTGGTAACAATTTCTGTGAAAGGTATAATTACATGTTACACTGAATTTTTTAGAACCTCCAAACCTCAAGAGGTATTCATAAGAAGTATTTAACATTGATCTGAAATTATTTTTCTTGTTCTTCTCCTAATCCTGCACCATTTTCTTCTTACTCTTTTTACTTCTTCTCATTCTCTTTTTCCTATATTTTTTCTCTCTTCTCTCCCTCAATTTTATTTCTTCTCCCCCTTCGTATTCTCCTCTCTCTCATTTTCTTTCTTGTCTCTCATCTTTTCCTCTCTTTCTGGACATATGACGTATGAGTATGATGCAGTTGAATCTCCTTCTCAGCAACTAGGAGACAAAAGCAATAACTTTCGAGATATCTTACAGCTATGATAGCTACAAACGAATTTTTGAAAGACGTTTTAATTCAAGCTGGACGACCTACACGAGTAAAATCTAACCGCCAACCGTTTGGCTCGAGAGGTCTGCTTCTAGCGCCATCGTGCGGTAAAGACGCGGACGTTCGCCCCCCTCCCTCTCCCCCCTGCTGACCGACCGACTGGCCGTCTGCGCCGCACCGGCTCGCAACTTGGCCATCGCTCAAATTCGGGTGGACCGCTCCGCCGCTACCGCCTCGTACAGACCGCGTTGATCCGGATTACCATTTAAATGCCCGCATGCCGCTCAGCTTCGCTTCGCCTCGCCTCGCCTTGCCTCGCGCTGCGCAGCCCTGCGACGAGCTACGCTGGCTCGTGGTGCGCAGCCCCGGGCTTGTGAACGGGCCTTCTTCCGTCCACCCGCCGCACTTGCCGTCCTCTCCGTCCACACCATCGCCCGTTACCCTTCCCGTCCCCAGAATCTCTGCAGCCTTCGCCGCACTTGCAGCTCTTGCCGATCTTTTGCCCTCTTGACTCTTGCCGCCCCTGCGTCTCTTGCCGCCCCCGCGTCTCTTGCCGACCCCGCGTCTCTTGCCGACCCTGCGTCTCTTGCCGCCCCTGCGTCTCTTAGTGCCCCTGCGTCTCTTGCCGTCCCTGCGTCTCTTGCCGTCCCCGCGTCTCTTGCCGCCCCCGCGTCTCTTGCCGCCCCCGCGTCTCTTGCCGCCCCCGCGTCTCTTGCCGCCCCTGCGTCTCTTGCCGCCCCTGCGTCTCTTGCCGCCCCCGCGTCTCTTGCCGCCCCCGCGTCTCTTGCCGCCCCCGCGTCTCTTGCCGCCCCCGCGTCTCTTGCCGCCCCCGCGTCTCTTGCCACCCCCGCGTCTCTTGCCGCCCCCGCGTCTCTTGCCGCCCCCGCGTCTCTTGCCGCTCCCGCGTCTCTTGCCGGGTGACTGCATCAAAGGCGAACAATTTTTTGAAATGTTAATGGTAGCGGTAATGTCTTTTGCGCAAAGCTGTTAAATTTTCGACAAAATGTCATTGCGTCAATGTGCAAAATTGTTAGCCTACGAGTTTTTACTCTGCTTCTAGTATTAAAACGATCACCCGTCCGTGGACACTGCTATAGCAGTACTTGTTTCCTATTCATCGTGGGTTCTCGACCAGCTCCATTTGACTCGGTCCAACAGATGAAGCATCTTCATGACAGCCCCTAGAGAAATATTATTCTACGAGAAAAGCGTTAATGTTAAATTGAAAAGAGGGAGAGAAAGATATGGACTTTGCTGGAGGGAAAACAGGCAAGGGAATGAAAGTGGAAATGTTAACAAAATATGAAGAAACAATATTATGGTAATGATGAAGTACATTCAAAGAAACACGACTTACAAGAGTGGCTGGTAAAAAAGTGAAAATGTGTCCGGTGCATCGTGACATCTTTCCCAGAAGAGTTGATGATGGTGGGGTATGTAGGTGGCTTGTGGCGTACAAGCTGACGATACAGCTAGAGTGTTTGCCTTTCGCCTGTGGGGCCGAGTTCAATCCTCGGTTAACCCTTGCGGAATTTGTGGTGGAGAAAGTCAACTATCGACGGATTAACTTACTCTTTTCTTTTTCTCCTACCTCTCATTACGTTCCTGCTCCATCTTCATTCGCAGCATAATTTTACATGGTTATTAGTGAAACCATCAATGAGTAATAATAAGTGATATTATGTAGTAAGTTTCAATCCATTATGAGTCTAAGTAGTCAATTTTCCTTGCATAGATAATTTTTATATATGGTTCAACTATTCAAGGTGCTTCCTCAGATAACGTTGGTCTCCATTGTCACAAGTCATTGGATACTGCAAAATATTATATATTAAGTTGCAGCATTATTGTTAGCAGTATATATTAAGTTGTTATAATATTATGTCGCAATCACTTTTCAGAACTTGTATCGTTAATCACTTGTTACCGAATACTAAAACAATTTGTACAATTTGTACAATTTGTACAATTTGTACAAACTCACCTGTTGTTTGATACTACCTATACAGATAATGTTTCTTTATCAACATACTCAACGCATTCACAATCTTACAATTAAAAACATCACATATATAGCCAACATTTTGTCTTTCAAAATCGGAAATCCCAAGAGCTTCCTCAGTTATAATATAACCGAACTTACGAAGTCCGTTCACCTCGATGCAAGGAACAAATGGTTACAAATGAAGACGTTTTTGTTTGAGAGAAACTGTGGAAAAATGGATAAAAAACCTAACCCAGGAGTCCTTTGATTCAGTCAAAAGTTCCTTATGCATTTCTCACTATCAATCAAGAAAAATAATTTGTATTCATTAATGGAATTATCGTACAGTGACTGAAATTGGGGTGGATTAGCGAAAAATAGATACTACTTGTTATTTATTGTATTTGTGTTGTTGTTGTTAGTAACCACAGATTAGGTGTGGATCATTTTCCTTTCTTTAGTATATCGTGTACTACTTTCTTTAATTTTGATAATTTAGACTGCAGCATAAACGTATGGGAAGTAGGAATATCGCAACTGTGTATATTACTTCATGCACCTATTGTTCTATTCCCTTCGAAATCCGTATACTATCTTATGGATTAAAATGGTCGAAGATGAATTTTACCAATCATCAACACATATCTTTCTTGCAGTTGAAAGCAGATAATTTTTTCGTTAAAACAGAGTGCGCCATCTACGCAGTCATCTTCAAATATTTTCGAAGTTGTTTGAGGTATCGGGTTGCGGTTTGGAAAGAAGTTGTTGTAGATTATGGGTGAAATAACATATTTCGTTTTCTAATTAGTAGCTTTTTAATTTTTGAGATATTGGGAGATATTTTTTTTAAAATGAAAGTTATATTTTTCGCACCCCATTCCAAAGCACTCTAAGAGACAAATATAATGATATAAAAATTACAAAGTCGGATATGAATGAAGAAAAAAAGCTTTCTTTATTTCTTCAGATGCTATGCAGAAAAGTGTTTGTTCTTTTTAGCACTTCGATTTCTTGCTGGAAATTAAAATTAAAACTCCGGGATTTCAATTTTAAGGATTAAGAAACTATTATATTTTGTATTATTTTTTGCGTTGATATCTTATATACACGTTCATTTGTTTGTGCATTTGATTTGTTTCTGCATTGGATTTTGGCGTATCAAAATTATTTTTTGGTAAGAAGAGAATAAAGAGGGAGATAATTTATATTTTTCCTCAAAGGAATTGATCAATCAATATAATCAGAAAGTAGGCAAATTAGCATTTTACTTCGATGCAATATTATGTTTTAGTATTTAATTTTTGTCTTCCATTAATTCAAATATATTTGCCGCAGTGTTAGTTCCCTACAATTTTTTGTTTTGGAGGAAAGTGTATCTGACCTTGCCTGCGCTCACAAACTCCCCGAGCTGAGCTCAGCTGTTAGCTCACTATGGAGAAAGTGTTGGTTGAGGGCTGCAAAAGCAATATTGCTGCTGCCACATCAAGGTGGAGCAAACTGAGTGTTGCACTAGTTTATTTCTCATCCGCGACAAGCAATATTTGGAGTTAATTTTCAGCGTAAACGCTTTTAAACAAATGCCATTGGGTCCCTCGTACTTTCGCAAAATTACATTCACTTTCCTGGGGGTAAATATCATCAAACACTCCTCCACGATTCGCCAATTGCTGCCCAATTCGCAATCACTGCTTCGAAACATTTGCCAAATCGCGATTTCACCCTTATCTACATGAATGATGAAGAAGAGTATCTAAGGACATACCAGTTTTTGATTCACAAGTAAACGATGATTTAGAGAGACTACATCACAGGAAAGCAACGCAGAACACACTCTCTCATCAGTTATCCAGGTTTCAAAACGCAGTGAAGAGGTCTCGTTTATTCTGTAACTCAACATCATGTTGGTATATTAGAAAATCTCGATGTAATGTGAGTTATAGCTACTATTGTAAAAGTCACAGATAAAAGAACTTACATTTAAAAAAAAGAAAAATAATTTCATATATTTACATCTGAACCGAAGTATGCGTTTCTTACATTAACGAACGCATACAACTCTGAAATCGGTTGCGGAAGCAACGCCATTGTGAGCAGTATGAATGTATTGTTTTTAATAACAAATCTTAAAAACATAAGGTGTCTCGTATCCTTTAATAGTTAAGATGACTAAACAATCTATGACTTTAGCTTTTAGGGACTTTCTCGCTGGGAAGAAGTATTCAAAAATATTTATAGTATTTTACTTCAATTTTATGGAAAGGAGAACATTATTTATAAATGGAGAACGGGAGGTCTATTTGTTATAATGGAGGACTTTCCTTACAAATAAGAAGGCAATTGGTAGTTATAACTTAACCTCCAATGTAAGCCTGTTGATACTGGTACCATTTATTCCAAGTATTATAGTTGTTACTTATTATAGTACGTACGCAAAATTTAATATAAAGAACACATTTGTTTAAGGAAATATTACTTTGATGTGTATTTGCCAATCAATTTAAAAAAAGTAATTTTTCAACCCTTTTAAATTTTGCAAATTTGGTACTCAAATCTAACATGCTCAGTAAACACCTATTTAAAAACAAACGAATTTTGTGATTTTTAGTTGTAACCTACTGACTACATATTTAACTGTGTCAATGTAACCTACTATATTTACTAGCTTGGAAAAGACTCCCCGCTAGTTTGAGAACAAAGACTGGCTGGTATAGGAAAGAAAGACTTGCAACTGAATCTGATGTAACTCAACGCATCGCGGACCAAGTGTGAAATGCAAACAGCGAGAGAACGAATCCAGCTGGGGAGAACCGTCGAAAACGAGACATTCACACACATCCCTCCGCTCCTCTCCGCACTCTTCACAATCGTTCTCCGCCCGAGTCATTGTGTGGGGTGGGATGGAGCGCCCATGAATCACGTCGCATTGTTTCGGGCGGCGTTCCCAAATCATTGGCGAATTCAGCCATTCTCCCTAACACCTCGCCATTACGGCCAGCGAGTTCCTAAAAAACGCCGGCGAGTTGTGACCGCTATGAGCTGCGCATGCACCATGCAAGCCGCACAGTGGGCCGGCGTGACGTAGATGGCAGAACATAAATTGCAGAAAGAAAGTTATGAAAGAAAATTTTAACTTCAATACTGAATGTGAAGGAGTGCTTTGAAACAATTTGAACTTTTTCAGTTTCTGAAACTTTACCGGAATGAATGAAAATTAGACTCCTGTTTTTATTTGCGCTCTATCCGAGCAAGAGTTTGAAGAAAGTTTTGAGCAGATTTTGATATTGTTGATAGTCGCTTAGCCCTTAAAATTAACATTGATTCTTACAAGGACATTGTACAATTCAAAGAATCCTGACAAATTTGCAGAACTTAAAATTGCTCCCAAACATACGAACAGGAGGAAGTATGTGTGCATCAGTAATAAAATGTAAACAAAAGAGTTCAACACAAACATATTAGGAACATACTTTTCTGTACTCACCAAATGACTTCTGTCGACTTTCGTCATTGTTTCAGGTAAAGCGCTGGAAATAACCTTCCAGTTCTGTTTGTTAGGAACTCTGCTCTGTAATCTCCGGCCCTTATAGCAATGTGAAAATTATGGAATTGTTTGCTTTAAAGTTAGGTGACAAGTTCTAAAAATGACAATTAAAATGAAAAAAAGTAGTTGAATAGATTAGTTAATACAATAACTAAAAATTGGTAATGTTCGACCAATCAGAATTTCTTAGAACTTATTTTAAATGTAAAAGTTGTTACATACAGAAACAATACTTCGAACGATACTGAGAACTCGTGTTCTAGAGTGAAATTCAAAAATTTAATAGATCGTAAAAACAGGTCTCAATTATTCATTTTTCAGAATTATTACGAAAACACCCTGATTCATACTCAATGATCTTCTTCACCTTGAGCTTAGTATAATTCCCATGACTACTCACGTCAACCAATTCACCCTTACATTTTATTATAAAATTCTTTCAGTTCCATAAATTCTCCACATTCAATTGGGGAAACAAAAAACTAAAAATATGCGTCTGCAAGAAGCTATATAGACACTCGTCTCCTTAAGACTTTATTTCTAGCTATGTAGACACTGTTTTCATTAGCCAGTCTTTCTAGCTATCTAGACACTACTTTGTAGACAATCTTTAATCCTCACTAGTCTTATTCCTCCGTGGAGGAATCCACTACTTTTTGGACGGTGATTTTATGAAAGAGGCTTTCACTCTAGAACTCTGCAACGACTAAACTGAAATCCTTCCCAAAAAGTCCATACACCTAAAAGTATTTTAAAAAATCTCTTATTAAATTATGATTTGAGAAACTCATTCGTCCTAGGTTTATTTTAAGTCTGGAACAAGTCGTGTCCGAGCTATGATAGATGGTAACGTATATTGCAGTGTGACATGTGTTGCGTGTTGCATGTGCGCCTGCTGTTCTTAATTAACCATAATCTGTGAACATCTATTCCTCCCTTAAATCTGTTTGATGCAAGCTTGTGGGATAAATCCGCCCACTTTTGGGTCTTTGTATCGAAGAATGTTTGTAAATCATTTTTACTTAGCGCATTATATAGAAGTGATTTACGTATGTTGATCTAATGTACAAGCCAACCAAATATTAATGTAGTTTCGAAAGGATAATGTTAATTTATTGAATTTTCAAATTTTAATCTATTTATTTCAATATGTATTCACTCTTAGGTTTAAAGGTAAACTGTGTATTATAGTGATTGCATTTTTTCAAGTTTTCTCTTTCTTCTTTTCAAGAAATTCGTTGTAATGAAAGTGTTATGGTCACTTTTGATTTTTTAAACAACCAATATCCTCGTTATAAGGTGTATTTTCATTGATAACTATTTTAAGGTGCATTTCCATTGATAATTATTGTCTATGAATGGGTATTTTAAAGTAGGGATTTATACATTATGTCAGAAGCCTCGGTTCATTTGTTTGGCTTCTCCCTCTTACAGGAGAAATTGTAAGAATTGAGAAAAGAAAAATTAGAAGATTATCATTGGAAATGCCACAAGATCTTTGGAAATTATTGATAAGTTCACGAATTTTGAAACGGCAATTTAATTTATCTGATTGTATTATCCGATTGTATTATTACAAACGCATCTGCTAAAACGTTCACGAAAGAAATATACTAAATAGAGACCATTAATTTTGTATGTTATTTACATTCACTTTGAATCATTGGAGTTACGATTGTAGGTCCTACAGAACAAATTTTTTTTCGTGTTGCCTATAAGATAATGGATTCAAACACAGCGTACAGAATAATACAACGTGTAAAACAACGGCAGCTATATTTCCATAAGTATCAAGTATAGAGAAATTTAATTACAAAAGTGATCATCTCGATAGTGGTACTCGCTACTATGTTTACTGATGAATCGAGTGCATATTCAATAAATGGGTTTGAAAGTCTCTAAGTTTGTCAGTTGCATTGGGGCACTCCGGCATATCTCAGAGATTTTGGAAATCAGGTGGGTATGTTACACGAGATGAAACATCCGGCTTCGTAAATATAAGTGGATTAAAAGGTGAAAGGTGAAATATAAGTGGTCCAAATTAGAGATTTCTCACCAATATTTTGAACGCAAAATAAAATAGTGGTGCTAAAACTGCACGTATTTTCTTATCCGTATATTCACGTAAAATTACGCGAAAAGTACTCAAATTTTAAAAAAATACATGACTATTTTAAAATCAATCTTTAAGGTACAGATTTCATTAAGGGAAAAAACTTTCTTTAGTATTTTAGTTATAGGAAGACTGAAAAAAGTTTCAATTTCCTAATTTTCGAAAAATCAGGTTTTTTAACATGACACCTGGGCTACTCTCTTAAATGTTCTTCATAATATCCAACAACAAAATTTAATAAAAAACAATGGAGCCAGTTTTTGAAAATTTGAAAAATTTCCCGGGATCTTAATGTAAAGTACCTGTCCAAAATTAAAATATCAGTTTGAAATTGAAGGGGCCGCGACATCAGCCAGATCGATTGACATTTATCAATTTTTGAGAAAATAGGCTGAACGATTCAGCCGCTAGCGTTGTTCGCCGACCGATGGACAGACGTTTTGCCATTATTTGATTTTTCGGTATCAAGGACCAATAGATTCTGGCCATTGGTCCAATGGATTCTTCCGTGATATCAACCATGGATTCTGGCTACATCACATGTTAAAATTTTCTTCTAAATTTAGCAATTAAATGTATCCACTTTTTCGTAACTGGAGCCATATCAAGTTTTCTGCCGAAAATTTGCCATTTTCCCGCCCAACATTACATAACTTTCTCTCTATCCGGTAGTGAGAAAGTAAAAATCACTTACCCACTGTGGAATATCCACCGACTCAAAATTTTGACCTCCTGAGTGCGTCTGCTATTAAAACCAATTGGGAATCCATAAATCACTGGCTTCCTTTATTGGAAGAACCCCAGCGGCGAGGGCACGGCATGCGAAAGGCGAAGCAAGTTCACTCAAACCCACGTCCTCAGGGATGTGTTGGATAAGAAGCCGATTCGAGAGTGTGACATTCTTGACAAACTCCAGCAGTGGAGAATTGCAGCCGGTCGCGTTGGCGGCGAGGCAAGTGAATTTGAATCCAAGACTTCCCGGGTGCGTTTTGTATTGGACCAGACCGGGAGCGATAGCTCAGTGCATCAACTGATGTCACTGCAGCGCCTCTGACCTGGAGGTCCTAGGTTCGAGTCCTAACGGCAGCAGGATTTTCGACACTAGCTTTTCAGATAGGTCGAATTCAGTCGGTGTCTGGAGGAGAATTCTGGCTGCTGTGATCGGTAGTTTTCCGTGGTTTCTTCGATCAAGTCCAGGCGAATGCCGGAGCAGTACCCTACCAAACGGACCACGGACCGCGCGCGATCTGTCCTTCCCCTTCCTTGTCCTATTCTCTCCCCTTACACACACACACTAACATGTACTATACTGCACTACCACATATTTCAGGAGACCGGTCAGTAGCTTAGAGCTTGTCCCGGCTGGGGCGGTGCCCCGCTGGTGGGAGAGTCCTGATTAGGGGGAAGCCCCACTAGCCGATGGTAGGTCGGCGCCGGATCTCGCCATCCAGTGGGGGAAGATCACCATCATCTCCCGAGAAAAAAAACGTGCACTACACTAACGGGACTAATGACCAAAAGAGTTGACGCGCCCGGAAACACGAAAAAATCAATCAATGTATTGGACCAGCTGTGAATCCACGAGGCTCTGACTTTCTTTCGTTGAGTACTCTAATGGTGAAGTAGGGAACATGGAAGTGGACTGGAATCCAGAACCTGAATAGAGTGTTTCATATTAGACCAGAACCCCTTGCATTCATGGTAGAGCACTTGCTGTGGCAGAGAGGAATAACAAGGAAATGAACTCGAATATCAACCTCCTGAATTCTCTTGACCGTCCTTGCACTTTAACCCAGAAGAAGACCAGGGCAAGATGCTCGCAACGTTACCAATACCTTCGGCGCGTCATCTGAAGAGCCAAAAGCATTTGCAGGGCTCTGGCCACAAAAACCTTCGATTTTGATTGATTGATTGGTGATTCCCGACGCGTCAACTCAAAGGTTGTTAAACCCATAAGTGTAGTGCATACTTTTCCTTTGGAATTGGCAAAGATCTTTCCTCGTTAGATAGTGAGATCTGGCGCCGACATACCGTCGGCTAGCGGAGTTTTCCCCATCTAGGCTTCTGTCACCAGCTGGGCACTGCCCCAGTCGGAACACTCTCTAAGCTCCTGGCCAATCTCCGGCTCGTGTAGCGCATGTTCGTGTGTGTGTAAGTAAGTAAGGGGTGAGGATAAGCCAAGGGAGACAAAGGAAAGATCACACACGGTCCATAGCCCCTTTGTCACGGTACTACTTCGGGATTCACCTGGTATTAATCAACAAAACCACAGAAAACTACCAATCAGAGCAGCTGGCCGCTAGAATTCTCATCCAGACAGCGACCTAACTTGAGTTAACTGTCTAGCTAGAGTCTAAAATCCTGGCACTGTCGGTACTTGAACAGAGGACCTCCCGGTGAGAGGTACTGCAGCGATATTAAATGATCTCTCCTGGTCGAAAGCCGTCGTCATTCCTGAAACTCCCTGTCCACGTAGCTTGAGTTGTGTGCTCACAGCTACAGACGCAATCGCCACCAGTACTTAACGCAAAACGCGTTCTTTATTTTTTTCCGTTTTCTTTCATCCTGAACCTGACTATTGCGGTTGGATTTGTTGGCCGGAGGGGAGGAAGCGTTCGGCCCGGTCCCAGTGGGCAAACGCGCGCGCCATTATGCGGCCACGCGTTTACATACGGGCGCGACGCGGCAGGAAACATAAACTCGCCCCCCGGCCCCCCGCCAGTCCCGCCGCCTCCGCCGGCCCCGCCCCAGACCCCGCCCCCTCCGCCGCCGGGCCGAGCCCACTGCCCGCGTAACTCGCCGCCGGCCGCTCGGCATCGAGGGCTGCGGGAATAGAGGTGGATGAAATGTGGGAACGAAAGAGACAGAAATTGACGGAGGGGGAATGACACAGAAGTTACAAGTACATGGGGAAGAAGGGTGGTGCAGTGATTGGGCTAGTCAACTGACTTGTCTGCAATGTTGGGGAAACATGTCGATTTGAGAGGAATCTGCTTTTGTGTCGGTGGGATCATATATTTGCTTTTCAATGATTTGTCCATTTTTCAGAATATCATTTGATATTTCATTAGTATTTATTACGTGTGTGATCTCAGGCAAGGCCTGAAAGTGATGACCTCAAGCAGATTTAGTGAATCGGACACCCTTGGCGTAGAGAGTGTGGCAATCATAGAGGTGCATGTACAGGAGAAAGGAATGAGACAAATTGAATGAGAAATGAACTGAGAAATATGGCTAGGTGAACCGTGCTCAGGACAAGTGTATGGCATTTCTTGCAGTGATTTTTCAGGTGGTCTGTTCTCTGTAGGACTGCACAGCCAAAGCATCTCACCACTCTGGGTTGAGTATAGCCACGGGAAGTGGATCGGGGTTGTAGAGGGGGCGAGAGTGGAGGTGGATGAAGAGTGGCAAGTAAGAAAAACAATTTAAGGGGACAAGGACAGACAAAGTAGGGCCCCAAAAGACAATCGGGGGACAACTTTCCATCTGCCTTCAGATAAGGAAATGGAGAGAATGCAGAGGAGAAAGTAGCATACGCACGGCATACCAAAACTTCTCCTCTTGGTGTTTACTCAAAAATACTCAAGATTTTTCAAATGTGCACTATATTATTTAAATGTCTATAATTGAATGAATTTATGAAGAAAACATCCAAGCCACATACATCAATATGGTTGAAACATGGTTTGGAAAGTTGGACCCTATTTTACTAGCATCAATGGTGCACATCAAAAATTAGGTGTGTGTGAGAGGAGGAAACTTAGAATGTTTTACATAATCACTATACGAAAAATAAAAAAATAAACATTGATTCATTGATTGAAAAATATTGATTCAGAATTGTCTCGAAGACTACTAAAACTGAAACAACACATACTTTCTCGCATTATTTCTCAATTTTCCAAATATTCAGAGAGTTCAAAGAAACTAAGACCCGCCACCATTCTTTTTAGTATTGTTTGTACTTTCTCGCATACGTACGTATATACGAAGTAATACGCGTAGTATAGAGAAAGTTATGTAATGCGGCGCGAAAAAAATGGCAGATTTTGAGCAGAACAAATTCATTGCTGAGTCCTGATAACGAAAAAGTGGATAAATCCAGTTGCTAAAATAAGGAAAAATCTTACACGTGGTGTAGCCAGAATATTTTTCTCGGATCCTTGATACCGAAAAGTCAATTGACGCCACAACGCCTAAACCATACGTAGAAGTTCTTGCAAATTCAAGAAACACTTGTACATCAGGCTCTAGTTGAAGCTTTGTATTTTAAAAAACATTCATAAATTTTTGGGTGAGCCCCCCAAAAACCCAATTTACAGGAAGCCCCCGGTCATTTTAAAAATTTTCGCAAATATCGCTCCAAATTTTTTAAATTTCTTGTAATAAAAGACTAAAATTCATATATAAAGACATAGGTCCAATTTTTACGGTTAAATGAGAAATTTCGATAATTGCCACAGTTTGAAATTTTTCGGCGACTCCAACTACAAAATTGAAGATAAAGATTTTCCTTGAAATCCAATTTGTTGTTCATAATTAGTTCTTTGATTAGATCATGTAGATTTTTTTGAAAATTTTAGTAGTTTTCGTGCAATAGTGCATGAAATATTTGCAATTTTAAAAAAGTACAAAAACACGATTTTCTCAAAAGCGGCTCCAATTTTTTTCTTTAAATTTTTTGTACAGTTAGTGTCAAACAAACCCTATACGAAAACATAAACGCCATGTTGCTCTATTCTTTTGTTTTGTCAAAAACTACAAAAATGTATTTTTTTACTTGTCTCTCGCGTCGGAAATATTTACACTACAGACGATTTCTTTATATTATTATATTTATGAATACATGTGCTTTAAATAATCTTAAATAAAGTTTCTCAAAATGCAACAGTTTTTTTGTAATAATGAGCCCAAAATTACGCATTTTCAGAAACGCTCGAACGCCATTTTCTCAAAAATGGCTCCAAATTTTTTCTTCAAACTTTTCCAATGGGTAGTGAAAATTTCACTATTTAATATGACGTAAAGTTCATTTTTCTGTATTCTTTTGCTTTAAAAAAATACACAAATGTAATTTTTTTTAAAATATCTCGCGTCTATATTTCGCGCGAAATGACACGATAAGCACACATTTTCGAAAAACTGAAATGTACTTTTATGAGTCTTTCAATTTCTTCGTCCCAATGTCTAAGTCCCCTCCTTTTTCCTTATACCTAATAGTTAAAATTCAGCGTTGGTCAATATCTGATTAATATTTCTCCATTTATGATATTCTAGTGGATGTAAATTTTAACTTTATATTCAATCTTCTTTGGTAGAGCATTCTCATGCATTGGTCTTGAAGATTTACTTTGAAAGTTTCAATAGTATTTTCTTATTTATTAGTAACGTGTTTCCATCTTGTAGGTTAGTTGCAATGTTGAGATTACTAGAAAATGGATTGTGGAAATATCCGGACCCCTAAACACTTTTGTGTTATTTATTGGAGCCCACAGCTTCTTTGTTTTGCCAGTACATGATCTACAATAGAAGCACTTCCTCTTGTAGTCCATGTATATTTATAGATATTTCGGGTTCTGCAAAATGTATTTATTACTCTTAATTCTTGAATACAGCAAATTCTATTAATGTATGACTGATTTGATTTGAAATTTGTTCATCTTCTGTTCCAATAGTTTAGTAGATTAAGGATAGGATTATTTCCGACTCTGGCATTATAACCTCCCCAAACTATGAGATATTCATTCTTGTTAACTTGATATATTACCACGTAAAATCTTTCATAAAATTTGATGGTTTTATGAAAGATAATTTTATAAGATTATATGAACCTATACAGCTTTAAGGAATGGATATCATTTAGAGAAAAAATCTCTCTTTAATATTATAGTTGTAGGAAGCGCAAAATAATTGCACTTTCTCATTGTTAAAAATCTTGGGATTTCAACGAACATGAGACTTGCACCATTCTCTGAAGCGTCCTTAACGCTATCCGAGATCAAAATTTGATCCAAAAACATGAAGCCAGTGTTGATAAAATGGTTCACTCATCGAATTTAAGATAACTCGCTACATTAATTTCTCTATTAACCTACTTTAAATCACATGTTCTTTTCGAAGAGGAAATATCGAATGTTTTGAATAGATTGATTACTAACTTTTCCAATAAAATAAACAATGACGACAGATTAGCGTCAGTTCTCTTAATGTTATGATTTTATTAAAAAGTATTGCTTATAATCCAGCTATTAATAGTAATCAGTAAATCACCTGGATCCCACTGTATTTCACTGAAAGAAATAATTACGATATTTAGTTGTGTGGAAACCACCAACGTGTTTTATGCTTGATTCATATTAAAGTAACAGAAACTTCTCTTATTCAGGTATATCTGGTTAAAGAAAAGTGGAAGTTAGAAATCCTTCAAAATATAATAAAATGTTATTTTTAATGTCAGATTGGAACTGAACTAAAGTTTTAGCTGAAAATAACGAGTAAAGAAACAAATAATAAATTACTAACATTTTCGGAGTTTAACTTCATATTCGTGAGGGTGATTCCACTAGGAATATTTGGAGATGAAAGTATCAACTTCTTTCCTAACAAGGCGGTTTCACATGCTTTGCGAATACGATAATAAAGTTTAATGACGAGGGATTATAAAAAGGTAGGTATCTTTCCTTAATTAGGTAGAAAGAGAAAAATTCTAGGAAAACTCTGCAATGTCATTTTTTGCCTCGAGCGTATCTGCGTTTGTTCAACATTTCCTGCAAAATGAAACTGAAGAACTTGCAGGAAGGAAGTTTCAGAATAATCTTATTGAGAAAGTTTTCTTGTTCGTTATCCAAAATATATTTATTAGCAATGTTGATTCAATTATTAATATACGAAATTTAATTATTCTTTTTAAGACTGTGATCAACTTGGCAAGTAACAATTTGAATACCACAAGATCATTAATTTCGGATCTCAAAACTTCTCAAGGCGGAAAGAGGTTAACATAACCATACCTACAATATTCTAGTATTTTGAGTCTCGGAATTTGTAAATGGGTATTTCATGTTGAATCATTAAATAAAACCACACAATGTAATATTCACAGGATATTCGAGAAATGATTTTATAATTTGTATGAACCATAAAAATTAATATTATATTATTATATTTATTTAGTCAAAAACAGTAAGAACTGTATGTGACGTATGGGGGAGCAAATCATCTGTGCATGCTTTCTCGAGTTTTAGAATCCCTTCCCAACAATTTAACTACTGACAGTTGAAAGATGAAATAATAATAATAATAATAATAATAATAATAATAATAATAATAATAATAATAATAATAATAATACATTTAAATAATTGAGAGATTAACCTTTCAAAAACTAGATATTTTCGTTTCCGAGTTATAGAAAACTTATTTTCAACGATAAACGAACTGCAGATTTGATTTTGCTGTATTGCTAAGTACATAGAAACTCACTCCAAGCTCTGCTACCACTACAAGCAAAAGAAAAGCTCAACAAAACGTGTGCATAGTGAAGCTACATTTGCGTCTATATGCAAATCAAGGGGCCATCTCAGCATTTGCTTAATGGATCAGAGAAACTGGACAAAAACCCGATCGAGATGAGGGTCATTGACCCGGAATATACATTTGTTTCAATTTATTTACTTCCATACGATTCGCAAAATAATATTTAGTACATTTTAGTTTAGTTTATTTAAATGTAGGTCGAATTTTGAACTATCCTAACTTCTACAAAAGGTGTGTCACTTGCGTAAGTGATATCTCTTTTAAGCATCATGCCGGAGCAAAGTATTTGCGGAACTCACGAAAGCACGGTGCATTCATTTGTCTGCAACACAAGAGCACCTTCCTCCACGAGAAATCTTTTTTTTTTCGGGAGACCGCAAACTTCAAAGACTTGCTCTCGCAACACGCACTAAATAAATTCGTATACTCTCTTCTCAAAGAAAACTTTCCGCCCCAAAAAGGGATAAAAGACAAGGCGTCGCCCAACCCAGAGGATAAATCGCTCTCTCATTCAGGCACACAGTGAGCTGCAGGGATGTGGCGATGGCAGAGTGGGAGCGGGTGGATACGGGAGGGAGGGGCAGACACGGGGATAGGCGGGTAGAGAGAGAGAGAGAGAGAGAGAGAGAGAGAGAGAGAGAGAGAGAGAGAGAGAGAGAGAGAGAGAGAGACACGGAGAAAAGTGGGATAGATAGAAACGGGGAAAGACGGGACAGAGAGAGAGGGAGACACGGGGTGAAGAGAGACGGGGGTGAAGAGAGACGGGGGGGAAGAGAGACGGGGGTGAAGAGAGACGACGGGGTGAAGAGACAGGGGGTGAAGAGAGACGGGGTGAGAAGACGGGGTGAAGAGAGACGGAGGTGAAGAGAGACGGGGGTGAAGAGAGACGGGGTGAAGAGAGACGGGGGTGAAGAGAGACGGGGGTGAAGAGAGACGAGGGTGAAGAGAGACGGGGGTGAAGAGAGACGGGGGTGAAGTGAGACGGGGTAAAGGGGACGGCGTAAAGAGATACACGAGGAAAATCGAGAGAGAAAGGGGGAGAGAGACAGACGGAGAGACGGGGAAACGCGGAGAAAAGTGAGGGGGATGGGGAAAGGTGTGCCAGGCCCTGAGCGAGGCCCAGACCGGGCCGGTGGTGGTGGATGCAACGAAAAAAGCCTAAGCGGGACGCACAACAAGAGCAGCCGCCCCGCTCCAAGATAACGGGTGGCGGGGCGCAGGCTTCTTCGCTGCTTGCCGCTTAAATACGCGTCTGCCCGGAGGCGGGGCCGGGGGGGGGGGCGGGGCGGGCCGCGACGACGCGCGCAAACTCGCTGTAAAGAGGTTCGTTGTAAGGCTGTTCATTCGCCGGAATTTGTGCCCGGCGTTAAACCTGTCGGCGCCCCGCGGGCGTGGGCGGTTGAGCAGGTGGCTGCGCGCAACGGCCGGGAGCTGCCCCAGTTCACGGACCGGCCAAGGCGCTGCACCTCTTGTCATTTCGCTCCTCCACTGTCGTCCATTCTGGCTTTTATTTTGGATCGGCCTACTCGTTTTGAACATGTGTGTGTCATCATCATCGTTGTCAATATCTACAGCAGCAGAAGTAGAACCTTGCGTTAAATTAATCTAGGCGGTTTGAGAAAACTTGGCACACGAAGACCATCTGTTAGCCACTTTTCCTACTTGTTTTCTAAATACTCTTGAGACCATTTGCAGTAGATTGAATTGTTGAAAAAGTAAATATTAGTTCTTTCTACTGTTACATCCTATACTACTTATTACTTTCAGCATGCCTTCTAACCTGTTAATCATATTTTTTTCTTTAACTATATTTATTTTTTGATTTTGTACTTTAATGCGCAGCCTTTGACATACATCAAAGTTGAATTTGGCATGCGTTCATTAATAGTTTCTCCTGTATGAAGTTACTGAAGTTTTGTACCCGTATTTCAGAGAAGATGAGGTGATCGTTTTGTACACTTTAACCTTGGTTTCTTTTCCTATTATTATTATTATTATTATTATTATTATTATTATTATTATTATTATTATTATTATTTTATTTCTTTTTATTATTATTCTCTTCACTTCACCGACATACGAAGTTCCTCCATCTGTGACTGCTGTAGTTCTGAGAAAAATGTATGCTTCTGGATTAGAATTCCGCGTAAAGACATGGGTGTTTTCAAATTTAGATTGAGGTGGGGTCAAAGGAAAACCATCATAAGTTTCATTATCACTCGTTTCCCTATTAACTTGTGAATACTTAGGAATCGTGTAAAACCCATGCGCAGGAATTACTTACACATGATACTTACGCATAAAAAGTGAATAAAGTAATTATTTATTAACGTTTAAAAATAAGTTGTTTCACAATTTAAGAGTTTACCGGTAAACGTTTTGCATCCTAAACCTCTTACCCTAACAGGGTTACAGTATACACTTCACACTCACACACTTACGTGCTTCACAGTATTGTTCTTACAAAAAACAAAAAATAAAGAAACAAACATTCCTGCTTATGTTATGGGATTTTGACTCGCAACCATTGGATCATTTCAAGCAACCCTTGAAGGATGTGCTGAGTCGAATCATTTTGGTAATCGGGCATCCGATCATTTCTAACAGCCTTTATCATATGGACAGTAATAAACTCAGAATTAATACAATAACTACAGTCGACCCTTGTTGAAGTGAACTTCTGGGGACTATCATTTTTGGTTCGCTGTACCAGGTGATGTCAAAATTAAACAGAATTTCTCTACAAAGATTTATTTTATTAATACAAAGATACAGCAAATTCATTCATATATTTATTTATCCTTAAAAACTTCGTCGATTTCTTCAACGAACTTCTACAATCTTATATTTATCATGAAATGAAGAATGTCATAAGAGATCAATGTAAATCTTCACCGTTCGCATATCAGATGTGTACAATAATTATTTTCACTTGTTTGTGTCGCACATTTTCCATTCGTAATTTCCATTGATCCTTTTCCAAAGTGATTACTTTCTTCATACTTGATTCTGCAATGGCCACTGTCTCTAAGTACCGTAATGCAGTCTTGACACCCTTCAATGCCTCTAACACTATTGGAAGTCCCACTCTTCTAAGTCTCTTTTACTCGCCTAATAACATGAGATGCTTTCAGAAGCGGGATGGCGCAAGCGGCTAATGAAACTGATCGCTTTCCCGCCGGCACGTAGGGTATTGCCGGGCTGTGGTGCAGTGACAGTCGCGCGATTCCTGTCGCCTACGTAGAACACAACACTCCCTGCGGAATATCAAGTTGTCCACCGGAATATCAAGTAACATCAAGCTCAGTAGCGGCTCGTGATTTTCTAGATAGCGAAGGCTGCAAATGCATTGCATTGCCTGCATTGTATTTCTATTCATAATCCCTCCTCATACAGACCAAAGGGAGAAGCGCTCCTACAACATATTGGGACAACTAGTTGATGCGCAATTTTTTTCGCTGAGCTGCATAGTAATGCTATCTAGTGAGCACGCCCTTCTTCAAACCCTACGTCCCACCCTTGAAGGCTGCTTGTCCACAGCCTTCGCCCGCCCGTTTAATCTGTGCAGTGAATGCATGACGTCACGCCTCGTCGTTTTACATAGGCCTTATGGCGGAATGAAGTGGGAGCCTAACTCTTTTGTCTTCTCTGTCAACAGCTTCAAAAGCGTTACGGACGACCGTTATCTAACTCACAAACGAAAATGTTGATAAGACTGTTACATAATGTAACTCAGAAAGCCATTATTAATGAATAAATGCATTTGTAAATATTTATTTAAATTTCTTTTGGGCGGCGATTTCTACGGGTGAGGCTCCGCCTTTCAGCCTTTAATGACGAGCCGCGCCTGATCAAGCTCAAAACAAGCAAGCAATCGCGAGTCACCTCCGCCAGTTCTTTGATTGATTGATTGATTTTTTCGTGTTTCCGGGCGCGTCAACTGCTTCGGTCATTAGTCCCGTCAGTGTAGTGCACGTTTGTTTCGCGGGAGATGGCGGTGATCTTCCCCCGTTGAATGGCGAGATTTGGCGCCGACCTAACGTCGGCTAGTGGGGTTTCCCCCTAACCAGGACTCTCCCACCAGCGGGGCACCGCCCCAGCCAGGACAAGCTCTAAGCTCCCGACCGATCTCCCGGAATATGTGGTAGTGTAGTGCATGTTAGTGTAAGTGTGTGTGTGTGTGTGTGTGTGTGTGTGTGTGTGTGTGTGTGTGTGTAAGGGGAGAGGACAGGACAAGGAAGAGGAAGGACAGATCGCGCGCGGTCCGTGGCCCGTTTGGTAGGGTACTGCTCGGGCATTTGCCTGGTGTTTATCGGAGAAATCACGGAAAACTACCGATCAGAGCAGCCGGCTGCTAGAACCCTCCTCCAGACAGCGACTGAATTCGACCTAGCTGAAAAGCTAGTGTCGAAAATACTGCCGCCGTGGGAAGTGGGAACCTAGGACCTCCCGGTTAGAGGCACTGCAGTGACATCAATTGATGCACTGAGCTACCGCTCCCGGTCCGCCAGTTCTTACTCACGCGGGACACGGCCTTTGTTTCCGCAGTGAAACTGAGTGGCAATTGGTCATCAGTACGATCCCTATTCCGGGTTCGCTACCTTCACCTCAGGGGAGACTTCTGTTATGACCTTTGACCGATATTTTTTTCAAGCTGCTTAGTATTGAAATTTGTGGCACTGAGTCGATATTTTCTTTTCCTGGATATATTATTTTCCAATTAACTTCCAGGTCGATGTGTTTCTTATAACCGATGTTCAACGAAATCGAAACTTCTTACGCTTATTTGTAATGTAAGTGAATCGGAACCAGTGACTTAAGTTCACTATAACCCAGAATTTCACTCTGTTTGAGTTCACTTGAACCGGAGTCGAGTGTAATTGTCTTCATCAATATATTTTAGCAATTAATGAACGTAATCACTCGTAGAATTAACGCCGATTTCTTCAAAGAACTTCTACAACCATATCTTTATTATGAAATGAAGAATGTCATAAAATATCAACGTAAATCTCCACCATCCGCATATCAGATATGTGCAATAATTGAATGCAATAGTTGCGTGGTAACGTAATGTTCTAGTTAAATGCCTTTAGAATTTTCAACGAAATTTTAGTTCCTTCACTGCAGTCTTTAAAGTCAAAGAGACTCCGTTTTCTCACCGAAATCGCTGTTTCTCTCTTTCATTTCACTGTTCTTCAAATATTCAATTTCTCTTTTGAATACGTGATGAGAATTTCCTCACAAAGTGTTTAGTGAATATTGGTTAATATTTTGACTTCATACAAAAGAATACTTTGCTTACCTATTTTACTTTACTTACGGAAAGTCTATCAAACTTAAATTTGGCCACAGTCGTATCTGACGGGAAATCTATATTCTATAAAAATTTCACTATTACTTGGAGGGGGGGAACAAAAAAATAGTTCATTTAGCAATAGTGCCTTAATTCTTCTAATATATATGCCACTAAATGGTATGATTTGTAATTACAAACTATATCATAACAACGTAATACGCTGATTCTGACTGTGTTTCAACTTTTGAGTGTCACCACTTCTAATGTTTTATCTTTTCTTTCCGTAGTCTCGGAAAATGTCTCTTTTTTTCCACTGAGGTATTAGGGTAGATAAAACATTATATTAAAATGTAAACAAAATGATGTTGATTTGTTTTGATGAAGAAGAGTAATAGATTTCACTACATTCCAAGTGGTTTCAAGAATGCGCAACATATAGTGGTGGTAATTGGCTCATTCTTTACCACAAGTGCCTATCGTTCCGTGAAAAATAACATCTTTGCATTGAATATCGATGAAAAACGTGTAAAATGCCAGATACTCATCTTTACACCCAAAAGTCTCAATTACCCGAATATTGTCGAAATTTTACTTGAAATGTAACTTGCGTCCAATTTATTTTTTTAATCTCACGTCTAGTATATACTTTCTTTCATGAATGGATTATTGCCTGTCCTTGAATGTGTTTTGATCAATAACTCACGATATATAAAATAATGTATTCCCTTTGTGGCATTGTTTGCACAAATGCCATTCAAAGACTTTCCGCGGGCATATTGCGAAGTAAAATGAATGTATGCAAATACATACAAAAAACGTGATTTCTGGAATGGCTAACATTCTGCCTTGCTCGGCCGACAAGGGTTCCGCTGGGATTTTGCATGCGAGCGGGTATTTGACTGTAAGTACATGTTTACATTTGCAACTGCCCAAGGGTGAGCAAACAGTAAAATGTGGACTCTGCAAGTAGGGATGTAGATTTTCAATTCATTGTCCGAAAATGTTCCTGTGCAAATGTGGACGAATATATTTAAGTCTTTGATCAGTACTCAATCTCGAAAAACAGAAACTTCATTTTTCAGAAAACAAAATTAGTCTCAAACTATTAAATTTTTAATTTTTTTTCATAAATTAAACCGATAATAATGATTTATTCTTTAAAGTTTGCTCAGAAAATTTGCTCGGTTTCACTTCACTTACCAATAATCATTTCAGTGAAGGCATTGAGGGCATAAGTGAATCGAGACTTGCCGCAAGCGCAACCGAACTACCTTCTACAACATTTACAATTATGTTACTATTGTTCTGGCAGCAGGTTGTAGTTCGGCTTCCTAAAATCTCAATATCTCCTTGAGGCTCATTTAAAGTTTGTACCTTTCAAGAATAATCAGCTACTCTTACACTGCAATGTAAACTCAACGTCTCAGTCAGGAGAACATAATTTAGATATTCATGCATTTATTATCACCGGTTTAGGAGACTAATGCGTTGATTCGCTGGTATGGAGCTATGATTTAACATGTTACGCCGTTATTTATTAATTTAAAAATAGGAAGTTGGAAAATGAGTAAGACCGGCAGCACATGTAGGTAGCAATCTACCGTTGTAAAAACGCCTATATAGAGTAAATAAATTATTATTTGATATTTTAATATTCTACGTAAATGTGACATTGTTGAGCTACTTCTATTAATAAACATCATATTCAAAATGTGCCAAACTCTGAAGAAAATAAATTAATTTTAACCTTTGTATTACAGTTATATTCTAATTTATTAAATCTCCGTATTGTATGAATGAAATATTTCCAATGTTTCATCGAGATGCGTCAGAATGTGAGATTCAGCCAAGCTTCGTTGATACAAAATCGAGATGGAGAAAACAACCTACATTGTTTTCCTCTGTTTTGTCCCGCAGTTCCTGTGATTATCCCATCTCTCTGAGTAGTGAACTCGAGGTAGTGTTGGCTGGCGGTAAATAAAAGGTCCACTCTTTTCCCAGATTAAATTCCCCGAAATTAGTTTGCGGTTTTGCCACATTTTACTAACTCGCGAAAAGTAATTTTCAGCGCTGACGCTCATGCCCAGCCCTTGCACGTGTACAACACGCGTGGTGCGGGAATGGGCCAGTATGCGAGGACTTCCAGGAGAGCCCTTCGCGTGCAATGCCAGAAAGGGTCAGGAAAGGGCGCGTTCGTTACAGTGCAGGCAATTCCCGGGATGATGGAAATGTGCTACTTTTCTGAAATGCAAGCACACATACACGCATACAGAATTTACACGTGAAATACTGTATTCAAGTTCATTGTTTTGATGGTTCTTTTCGGGTTGTAATTGGCATTATCAATGTTTCTATGGCGACCTGGCGTAGTGCTCTTGTTCGTCTTTTGTCCCAACGTTACTAAAACATCGAATGTGACGAAAGAACGTGAATACGCATTTAAAAATATCAATAAATAACTTAAAATTTCCACACAAAATTCCTCCCAGGTGACAGTTCAGGAAGCTCATAATCCCTGAAATTATTTTCATTTTAGAAAGGACTACCTTTACGGATGGCCCTTTTGTTCTGTTTGTGAAGCAGACAGAGTGAAAAATATTTTAAATGAATTAAATGTTTTGTGGCTATTATTTCTCTGCTGTTTGTTGTTTGTGAACTTTTAACGAATCTTTTCCTAGCAGTAGTTAAAGGATTGATTACTTGTGCACTTTTAAGAATAGTCTTTTGATTAACTTAATCTTTTGATTAATTTAACTTTTTGAAATACTTATGTGAACAAATAGGGTTTAATAACATTGAAACTTCTGAAATTATTACATTTGCATTATTTACCTTCAGATAGCCTGATTGTAGACTGTTTATTGCTGAATGTAGAAACTCCTCCATGAGAATTCCTGCCTCTAGAAAATTATAAAATTTTGACACTTCTGAATGAGAATTTGGAAACGAAATGATAGCACGGAAATCTAGTCTTGACCACGCATATCTACACAGAATTGTTTTTCAGAATATCACCTAATACTTACCATTAGTTAATAAATTTACTTTCATATTCATAGAAGTCTCTATTTCAAATAATCGGCGTTTCAGATCAGAAGAATAGATTTATGATGGTGTCCCGTTATTTTTCTCATTACATCACTTACAGGAAACTTCCACTTCAGTCTAATGAATAACCATTTTAAAAATGAGATTGAAGCTGCGTTGCGGATTGAAATTAGATGTGAGACGTACAAAACCGGAATGAAGGCATGGGCGGCTCTAAAGGCGAAGGGGAAATGTATCTCTCTCCGGAGTCTGACTCGGATGTTCTTGGGTTCGAGTCCCGATGACGGAGAATTTTCGACCTTAGCGATATACCTAGGTGAAATTCAGCCACTGTCCCTAGGATCCAGCGGCTGGCTGCTCTGATTGAAAGTTTTCCGGATTTCTCCGATCAACACCTGGCGAATACTGGAGCAGTGTTTTCACAAACAGGCCGTAGACTGCGCGCGATCTTCATTTTTTGAACGTATGATTGGAAACATGTGGAGTAGTACATGCACTACTCTACCACACATGTTGGAAGAGCAGTCTGGAGCTTAGAGCTTGTCCTCTCTGGGGCGGTGGAGGAAGATTTTCATTTCCTTCTTCTTCTTCTTCCTTTCACGTTTAGACCACAAGGTCTGTTTCGGCTTCATACTGTAGTTCCCTTGGTCGACCAGGATTGGTTTTTCCAGCGGGTTGGTAATAATATGCCACTTTTGTGAGCCATATTCCAATCGTTGTAGATGTTGTGTTCATGCTGAAAGTTTCTCCATTATTTTGTCTAACAGAAATGTTTGTGGTCTTTTTGAACGCATTTATTTCTGATCTGGTCTAGGAGGTTACATCCTTTTACAGCTCTCAGCAATCTTATATCGGAAGCTTATATGTTACTGCTTTTGTTTCTCGGCAATACTCATGACTCACTCCCGTACAGTAAAACTAGTAATATTATCATTTTGCATTTTGAGTTGCGTCACTCTTCTTATCTTGTACACGATCGCTTGTCTTATTGTGCCTCACGTTTGTTGGAACCGATGGTGTTTGATATCAATATTGCTGTCATAATCGAACTTGTCGTACCCAACGTAGTTAAATGTCTTTCTTGTTCCAATGCCGAATTTAAATACACACTTATGAACTGACGAAGAATTTGCCTCAAAACGCCATTACTTAAAGTTTTTGTTACAGATGTTGACGCTGTAATCTTCCAAGATATTAAACAATTTATAAGCATTTTTCTGGACACGATAATACTTGCATGACAATTATTCCATTATTTCATACTTTTCCTGTCTTGAATAATTCTGTGAAACTTTGCGAGGGCAATGATGATGAATAGCAATTAATGCTGTTACAAATACATTAAATGCTAATTAAAACACTGGAAGCTAATGGATCCTGTTGAGGTTAAAGACAGTATATTGTCCTCAGATAACGTTAACAATGACTTACTGACGGTTACGCTAAATGCTTACGTTCGCATTCATCGATTTAGAATGTTCCATTGAGGAACGTGGAACTAAAATTTTGCATCACGTTACCTTTAAATTTCATTGCAAATGGGCCTGAATTCGTTACGTTTATGTTAAAGAAGAAGAGTCAGCAGCGCAAAAATCAGTACCTCTTCTACCAGAGTCGATGTGGTACTGCCAAGACTACACAAGAATGGTACCATACCCTGTGCTGGCTTACCGGGAGCTCAGTGCATCAACTGATGTCACTGCAACGCCTCTGACCGGGAGGTCCTAGGTTACACTCCCCACGGCCTGCCGCCGCGGCGGCAGAATTTTCGACACTAGCTTTTCAGCTAGATCGAATTCAGTCGCTGTCTGAAGGAGAATTCTAGCGGCCGACTGCTCTGATCGGTAGTTTTCGGTGGTTTCTCCGATCAGTACCAGGCGAATGCCGGAGCAGTACCCTAACAAACAGAGCACGGACCGCGAGCGATCTTTCCTTCCTCATCCTTGTCCCATCCTCACCCCGTACGCATACTCTTACACTAACATGCACTACACTACCATATATTCCGGAGATCGGTCGGGAGCTTGTCCCGACTGAGGCGGTGCCCCGCTGGTGGGAGAATCCTGGTTAGGGGAAATCCCAATAGCCCACGGTAGGTCGGCGCCGGATCTCGCCATCCAGCGGGGGAAGATCACCGCCATCTCCCGAGTAAAAACATGCACTACACTAACGGGACTAATGACCAAAGCAGTTGACGCGTCCGAAAACACGAAAAAATCAATCAATCAATTAGATGTTGATGCGACCTTAAATAACCAATTAATAAAAAGGATATGAAGATACGAAAAGAGAAGTGTAAGAAACGTGAGGCATTGCGCTTGGAATTAAACTAGAAGATGCAGCGGTAAGAGCATCGGTATCATGGCTACCTGCGTTATTGTATTACCGGCCCTGCACTAGGGTGGCGCGCTGGCTTCACGCAGCCACATCAGCGGCTCACCGCTCACCACCTCTGCAGCCGCTGCCCGCGCGCCTACCGCGGCTCTATTGTCTTTCCGTAATTATTTGTCAATGCGCAACACGCGGCCAGGAGAGCCGGCCGGGCTCTGTGCGTGTGTTCCGGCGCTAATGAATGCCAGCGCGCGCGACCGGAAGTGCCTCCGGGCACAGTCGCTGGCTTTTCCCTCCAGTCCGCGCCACAATCGCACACGCCGCTATTGAGGAGCGTCGCACGTTATTATATGAAGCCCCTTTGCTTGTTGGGGCACGCGTGATGATTTGGTTTCGAGAGGAGCGGTATGCAGGTTGACTAGTTCGGACTTGAATGTTGTTTCATTATTATTTTTGTCAATGAGAAGGGTAGACATAGAAATAAGCACTAGTCAATTAAATTGTGTGCAACGCTGGTAAGTGCAAAATTTATGCACCAAAATCGCAGAATATGTCAAACTTTGAATTAATTACTGTAGAAATATTTATGACGTAGGTATGCTGTTTTAACACATCCGTGAAAACTTCAGTAACACAATTAAAATGTATAGATACGCATTCTAAAGGCTTTTACGATGTTCATTTATTTGCTTTTATCTTTTGTTAATACTTCTTATTGTTGTTAGTTAAAAATAATATTTATTAGTGTAATGTCCACTATGTTGACAGCTGTATTAATGAAACTGCATTTAAACATTGAAATTCTCAATCTTCATTACTTGATGGCGCATGGCTATTAATACGCCTGAAGTCCTACAAGTAGTAGTAGAATCAGCTTAAAATACAATAACTTTTCTTTATTCCATTATTTCAAAGTATCTCAATCAAAATTACCTTTATTTTTAAAACCACTCCCTAACCCCTCCCTAAACCCCTAATTGGATCTCAATTAACTCTTTAATCCGTGGCCCAGATTTGGTGCAGTAGCATTTCAATGTCTGTAAAGAAAAAGGAAATGGGTGTCTCACACAAAACTCCCGATTGAATAAATGTATTCTCCCTCTCCATCCAGATGGTGACCTTGAAGTGCCATTTTTTTTAACCGGAGTATATTTTAGGATTCTCCCTACTCCACACAGTATTCCGTCTCGGAGAAGAAAATCACATATCGTGTAGGTACGGATATCCGCGAATAGAGATGAAAAAAACATGTCTCAAGCCGGTATTACGTGTTAAAGGGTCAATGGGTTGCTTGGAAATCGGAGTCTGTTGTCTCGTGACAGTCCGGGACAGGCCACCTCTATGTCGTTTTGGATGGCGTTTTGGTCCTCATTCCCCAGGCTTCTTAAAATGTATTTTCAACGAGAATGATAGCAAGTATAAGCAGTGAATCTCAGAAGAAGAAAAAGAAGAAGGCAAGATAACCGAACATGTGCTTAAACGACACACACGATTCTTATCCTGAAGTGCCAAGAACCAACCTCTCGGTTAATGAAGCCTCTGGTCAACTTGTTTTGTCAGAATATGTGTAGGCAAATACACCAACGCTGTCCCACAACCTCGAAACAAACTTCTATTGGTCCAACCAATTATCGCGTTCCCTTTCCACCCGTCTCATAATCCTGCAGCTTCACCGTTGGGATTACTCCCCTCACCAACATCGCACCAAGGTTAACCGAGTTATTGGCGTGGTAGCCGTCAAAAGTATTGACGTGCCCGCACAAAAGGAGCAAGGTGCGAGCAGCGAATTTTCGTAAATTCCAGCCCCACCCCTTTTGGCACCAGAGGGGCGCCAGCAGATCCATGGACGTGGCGAAGCGGGGGAGGGGTGGGAGTAAGGAAGGTGGTCGGAAGGTAAAAATTGGCCGAAACAACACCAACGGCGCACGAGTTTTTGCAGTTGGCAAAAACAATGAAACCGTCAAAAAAATCAAAAAAGGTTTTCATCTTTTAAAAGGGGAACGTTTATACTTAAAAACAAAACTATATAGATATTCAAAGAAAAAAATACTAAATATACAATTTAAATAAAATAATAGAAATAGCAAATAAAACAACATACGTGTAGTTGTTAAATTCATTGACAACTGCTTATCAAAAATTTCTTTAAGTGTGACGATAGATACGACTCTTTTGATTTACCCTCGTAATTATGACATTAAAAGAATGGAGTTAGATTTTGCAATGCTATTAGATGTAATTGTAAAAAAAAATGAAAAGTTAATGCCACTAATTCTAAGATTCTAGGATTGTTACATGATTTGCTAAATGAGAAGGACTTTAAGGAACCCTCCATTTTGCTATTATCTATTAATGTCAAACAATTTAAAAAGAAATGCAATTTCTATTAAACTATATTTCTTACCTGCCCGTTGATTTAGGAGTAATAACTTTTTAGACTACAAACATGTTTTAACCGGTAAATTACGTTTAAGAATTCTCCATAGTACGTTACTGACATTAAAAAGATGCGAAGTGGATTATTGAAAGTAATTTTTTGAAAATTTAAGTCCATTTTTAAGGTAATCTGGTGATAACCAACTGGTGATAATAGACGTCATGTCAGGACTGTGACACTGTACGAAACTCAAACCAAAAATCGACCCTCCAAATATGCTCCCCCCAACCTCTGATGTCACCGTATGTTGCATTCTTGACTTTGAATTCTTCAAAATGAATGAGTAGAGCCGAAACAGAGCTGAGTAAAATTCAGAGAATCATATTCAGAAACATTTGCAACGACGCAAGGTAAGGAAAAAATTTAGATTTTTTTTTCCTTGCACAGAATTCTAAATTTTTTTCCAATCGTAATAGATGTAACAAATTTAAAGCATCTCTTAATAAAACTGTAATAAATGCCTATCTGTGCACTACTAAGAATTTACGCTAGATAGAAGTACAAAACACAAGAAAAATGATAGAGGACAATCAGAATGAGAACATTTTTGCTTTGGATAGATATCTACGTTTCCGCTATGAGAAAATTTATGATATTTACTTAATAACACGGTTGTATATTTTCGTCGAGTGCATAAATATATAACCAGTGTTCAATATTTGCGTGTATGTAGCATATCATAGGCAAAATATGGGGTTTACATCTTAATAAAACCCATAAACTAGCTATTGAGATAATTAGTAAAATAATCCTTTCTATACTGATACGTAATTTATTTAAATACTTATGTACTCGTGAAAAATACCAATTTTCAAAAGAGGCATAATATTACAGGAAAAGTACAATATGTCAGAAGTGGCAGAAAGCGTACTTTTGGTGTCCCCAGTTCACGAAGCAACAAGGCACTATTGAGTTATTTGGTATTTTTGTTGCTTCAAAACAAGCATTATTCACTAGGCATTAAACTTCGATATTTACAGGTTGGTCTGATAAATCATTACAATACAATTCACAATACAGTAGAACTTTATATTTTGCAAGTAGTAACTAAAAACAGTCAAAACCTGCCTAGTACCAAACACAATCATTGATATCCGCATTTTGAGGCATCACATTTTACTTCGTTTTTTCTCTGTTCGCCTTTAGGGCCTTTTCGAGTCACTGTTCAACGCGACGAAAAACACGGCGCAGGACGAGTAGGGGGCGGTGGTAGAGGTAGCGGGCGCACTATGGGAGCGCACCGCCGCCCTAAATATTGACAATCGATTAGGGATTCGCTGTCGACGCCTCCCCGCGCTGCCGTGTGCTTGCGGGCGGGATGCGGCGCGGGCCTCCGCCCAGGGCGGCCTCCGCCGGGCACGCGGGACACACGCGAGGACAATGGAGGATAAGGTGGAGAGCCCCGCGATGGAGGAGAGGCGGACGAGAGGTGTTGGGGCAACTTCTGCAGAGATCGAGAAGAGAATTGGAGTGCTATGTATCGCACTGTCACTAGTGGGATACATGGCAATTGAGTTGTTATTGAAACGTTTACCTCCTCTATTAAAGGAAATAATTTGGTTCAGATATGTTTGACATGAAGAGCGCCTGGAAGAATGGATACCTCATTGAGGATAATCTAGTGACATCCAGGATAGAGGAAAAGTAAACGAGAGGTGTTTGGGCAACGATCAGGGTAGCTTCTGTTGGTTGAACCTAGAAGGAATCGAAAAGAGAATTGGAGAACGAGTGGGAATAGTGCAATGTTCCTGTCCGTTAGTGACCTGTCACTAGTGGGATACATAGCAATTGAGTTGTTATTAAAATGTTTACCTCCTCTATTAAAGAAAATAGTTTGGTTCAGATGTGTTTTTTCATGAAAAGCACCTGGAAGAATGGAGACAATGTGGTAGAAATTCTTTTGAGTCTCAAAAAGGAGGAAAGGTAGACGAGAGGTATTGGGACAACATTCAGGGGAGCTTCTGTTGGTTGTACGTTGTAGGGATCGAGAAAAGAATGGGGGTGATGAGATACAATGTTCTTAACCAATCGCGAGTTTACTGACAATAGTGGGATACATAACGGTTGAGTTGTTATTGAAACATTTACCATCTAAATATTAAAGAAAAAATATTTCAGAATGTTTTACGACATGTTAAGCGCCTGGAAGAACGGATACAACGTGGACGATACGGTGTTGATCCCCAGGATAGAGGATAGAGGAAAGCTCGATAAATGTTGGGGAAACGAACAGACGAGCTCCTGCTGGTTGAAAGTTGTAGGGCATGTGATGGGTCTTGGGATGATGGCTGGGAGGTCTTCGATATTGTTGGGACTATTTGTCAGCGGATTTTATTGAGAGGCGATTGTTGTGAAGTGATGTCAGAAAATCCTCCAAACATTCAAGAAAAATAATTTTAGTGCATCATTGACCTCAATGTACTAATCATCAGGCATTCAGGAAACAACGTGAGTATAACGAGAGAGGTGTTGGGGCAACGATCAAAAGAACTCTGCTGGATTAAAATCGTAGAGCTCAAGAACAGACTTTGAAAGGATAAGTGCGAATAGTAAAATGTTTCTGACTCATCTTAGACGAACTGCCAATATTAGAATTCATAACGACTGATTTGTTTTTAAAACATTTACTTTCCGAGTGGTAAAGAAAAAAAATATGTTTCAGAAGAATGAGCACACGCAAGGAAGGTGAGCATTCATAAGGTGAGCACATGCAAGGAAGGATACAACACAAAGAAATTAGATGGGTAAATAAATTTATGTGACTGCGTGTAGAAATGCCGTTTGGTGTGTAGGCAACAATCAGAGCAGTTTGAGAAAAAAGGAGTGGTTGGTGACCGCAACGCTTGCGGAACATAATGCGAGGATAAGATGTTGAGACCCAGGATGGGGGAAGGTGATCCAGAGGTGTTGGGCAAGTATATCAACCGTCGGGTTCTAACTGTAGTATCATTGTAAAATGTAATGCCATTTTTTAATGTAATAACGAGAACAAATCGGAAAGTATTTTTATCTATCGTCTCACACTTGACACGCAAAGGAATTTTTTTAAAAGTAGTTATCGATGTTGAATAATTGAATTAGCTGATTAATTTTCCATTTTTATTTAAATTACTTGTATTGTACTTTTCCTTTGAATATTTATATATTTTTAATTATAAAAGATTCTCTTTTAATGGATGAAAAACTTTGTTCACTTTTTTGACAGTTGGATTTATTTACAACTGCAAAATATAAATGATGTGTGAGAATACGACGATGTTGATGAATCTATCGTGCATGAAATACTACTACTGGGATTCATAGCGAGTGAATTGTTCTCAAAACATTCAACTTCCGAATATTAAAAGAAAATAGGAAGTAATGAAATGGTGATCCCTTGATAGGAATGATACATTATGAGAAAAAGGAGAATAAGTGGATGAGTTCAAAGATGAGGTTCTCGTAGGTTGTCTTGGCAATGTCAATGGTTGAGTTGGGGTTGCGTAGGCTGAAAGTTGGAAGGTTTGAAGTGACACTTCTAGGTACTAACGTTTGACCAATCCTTCCGGATGTCCTAGAGTCCTGAGGGCGGCAGGATTTTCGACACTAGCTTTTCAGCTAGGTCGAATTCAGTCGCTGACTGGAAGAGAATTCTAGAGGTCGGCTGCTCTGATCGGTATTTTTCCGTGATTTCTCAGATCAAAACCAGGCGAATGTTGGAGCAGTGCCCTACCAAACGGGCCACGGACCGCGCGCGCTCTTCCCTTCCTCTTCCTTGTCCTATCCTCTCCCCTTACATACACACTTACACTAACATGCACTACACTACCACATATTTCGGGAGACCGGTCGGGAGCTTAGAGCTCGTCTCGGCTGGGGCGGTGCCCCGTTGGTGGGAGAGTCCTGGTTAGGGGGAAACCCCACTAGCCGACGGTAGGTCGGCGCCGGATCTCGCCTTCCAGCGGGGAAAGATCACCGCCATCTCCCGATAAAAAACGTGCACTACACTAACGGGACTAATGACCGAAGCAGTTGACGCGTCCGGAAACACGAAAAAACCAAACCAAACCAAACCAATCGCGCACGGTCCGTGGCCCGTTTGGTAGGGTACTGCTCCGGCATTCGCCTGGCGTTGATCGGAGTGCAGGTGGGTGCGCGCCCGTGTGTATATGTGTGCGTGCGCTGGTCTGCATTGTGAATGTGCGCACATGCGCGCGCGTGAGTGTGCACGTAAGTGTGTATGTGGGGGTGCGTACTCTTTCGCAGCGGCGCGGGCGTGGGCGGGCGCGGGCGGGCGCTAAATCAACCGGTGAAGTCAGGCAACAGGCCATTCCGGGGCCAACGAACCGCTCAGGCGGTGCGCGATGGGCGGAGCAGGGATGGCGTGAGGGGTGGGATGGGAGGAGGCGGGCGAGGAAGAGCGGAGAGGGACAATCGAGTTCCGCCCGTGTTGTGCGGAGCGAGATGCCGGGGTTTGGTGCAGGGTGTTGCGTTCAGTGGCGTGGCGTGGCGTGGCGTCGCGTGGTCGTGCCTTCCTCCACATTAAAAATAGCGCAGTAAATTGTTTATATCTAATTTATTATATATTGTCCAATTCTGTATATTCATGCCACAGTAAATTATTAAATTTCAAAGAAAATATTTCGAAGTCAAGTAGAAAAAAATTTTAATTAATTTCTATAACTTTTAAGCGTGTTTTTACAAATGAATTTATAAAGTATTAATGTTAAACAGTAGTAAGTTGAATTCATTATATTTTAATTTTTACCCAAATTTCCAAAACTCGAAAAAGTCAATAGAACACATTTCTAATTTCTGTTATAATATCATAACTTGAACATATTACTTAAAAGCTGTAGTGTTTTCTAAAACTGATAACACACCAATGAAAATTAACTACTCGTAAAGTAAAGCACTTTATTTACAATATTTGTCTTTGCGTCAATTCCAAAATTTTCAACATTTCAGTGAGAGGTTTCGCTTAGACAACTAATTTTCATGCCTTCGGATGGGCACATTTATATGTTGGCAGAAAGTTTGATGAAATAAACCTCAAATGGAAGGAGCTTCATGGTCATTGGAGGGGCGCCCCCTGCTGCTCACTGTGTCGCGAAATGGCAATTGCGAAATATCAGTTGCTTTGGTTTGCTGTTCCATTGCTCATGAACGCTGGCCACGTAGTTTTGGTATCGCGGTGTCTCTTTCGACATGCTCTGAATGCGCATTTCCTGATTAATTATATGATTTAATTACTCTGATGTAATTAACGAGTGTAATTACGGGTTGTTATTTAATGTTTTTTCATCAAAGTAATTTACTATTCGTTATACGCTGGTGGATATCGTAACAGCTTCTATCTAAAGGCGACCTTCACAGGGAAACAGTAGATATCTGTGATCATATAGCTAAATGTAATCGTTTTTACTGTTTATTTGGATGAAATGCTATTCAAGTGATTTTGCTGTTATCCTCCAATAAGTTTTGTTAGTCAAGTCAAAAGGAATGTGTGCCATAAATTACTCATATCTCTCAGTTCATAAAAAACATTTTATTTCTCTCATCTTTGAGGAAACATTATATTACGAATGGGCATCATTTTGCTAGCTCGAGACGTGTAGGTACATTCCTTCCCTGGCCCCAGTGAGCGCGACCACTCAATATCACAGCTACGGGGGCCAGGTGAGTTCATTTTAGAGAGTAAACTTTGGAGACAGCACGATTAGTGAACGACAATAGGCAGAGCAAGATAGATTACCTGATGTTTTTACTAGAAAAACAATCTAATTGTTGTTAGAAATGTATGCATTAACTGGAAAACTTTAATACATTATTTGCGAAAGATTTCCCCACCGGTTATCTATTCCATGCGGGGCACCGAGCCAGCCGGAACGAGTCAAAACCTCCTAACTGTTATCCCGAAATGTGAGGAAGTGTTATACATGTAATTGTGTTTGTGTTGAAAGGGAAACAATAGAACAAGGAAGAGGAAGGAAAAATCGTCCGCAGTTCGTGACCCGTTAGGGTAGTCTTCCGGCATTCGCCCGGTATCGATAAAAACATGAAACGTTATCGACAGAGTAGCCGGCGGCTAGAATTCTCCTCCTCAGACATTAGTTAAATTCGATCGAGGTATCCAGCCAGAGTTAAAATTCCGTACTTTAGGTACGTTCTGTTTTTAAAGAGAGTTAAATATGATGTATCTGTTCGCGGAGGTGGAGCAGAGAGTAGTAAGACGTGGCTGTGTGGTAGTCACTTCTCAGTCAGCGTTAGCTCAGAGATAAACTCAGCTGATAGTTTTGATTAATAATCAGTAGATACTGTATAAAAACCTACTGAATATGGACTAGCATATATACAATTTTGCATCTTGAAAATGAGATTCCACTTCTTATGAATAAAATTTTAAAGTAAGAATATAACGATAGTATTTGCTATCTTTTTGATTTAATGTCATCAGCGTCGGAAAGTCACAAGCATTCTTAAATTCACGTGGTAAAAACTCTTCCCTGGAAGGATAAAATAACTTTTCCTGAGTGAGAGTGAAAGGTCGTTGTTTTGCATTTGCATATTTAATTTTACCGTCTGAAACTGCCGCTATGAAGTCTTCTGGTGGAAAGAACGTATTTGATGCAGCTTCGGTAGCTGCTTTGGTCAAAGGGTAAATTTGTCGTTCATTTACACCGTTCATGCTAGGCCTTACTTTAAAGTAGGGACATCAAGGTCGCGAGCCAGGTAACTACCGTGTACTTAAGAGTTTGCGGGCACTGCATCCAGATCAACTCTTGCTAGGTTAAAAAGTAATGATTGTACAAATTATTCTGGGATGGCGGAAAATCTCTGGATTCTTCACCCATAATAATCTTTTGAAGGTGTTATTGAATAGTTATATTGCGGTAAATTTATAAAATACTAAATACACAATCACAGTCAAGAAACATTTACCTAATCTGAACATAGGAAGTTAATGCAATTATTGATCTCTTAAGTATTCTTAATTATGATATGATTGAAAATTGTTTTTCAGTTCAAAATGGGTAATTCTATTATTAATAATTAGTTTATAATATCTCATGAATTTCTATGAATTAAAAACGTAGTTGCTTTAGTATAGGAAATGATAGTATATGTAGATAAATTTGGTGGAACAAAATGTCAATGGACTTCTCCAAAAGACTGTCATGGCCAGGTGTCCAGTGATGTACCTCCAATCCGGAGCATTTGTGCAACCCTTACTTCTAAATTCGCTCTGGATGCATTTCCCGCTATTTCGAGAAAGCTAGACCGAGAGAGATGGCCCATGGAAGTGACTGATGTCACTGCAGTGCCGAGAAGTGCTAGGTTCGAGTCCCGACGGTGGCAGGATTTTCGACAATAGCTCGTCGGCTAGGTGGAATTCAGTCGCTGTCTGGAGGAGAATTCTAGCGGCCGGCTGGTCTACTCGGTAGTTTTCCGTGGTTTCTCCGATCAACACCAGGTAAATGCCGGAGCAATATCCTAACAAACAGATCACGGACCGCGCGCGATCTTTTCTACCTCTTCCTTGTCCTACCATCTCCCCTTACACACACTAACATTCTCTACACTACCACATATTCCAGGAGAGCTCAGAGGTTCTTCCGGATCCTTACAAATTAGAAATTGTCCCGCTGGTGGGAGATACCTGGTTGAGGAAAACGCTAGCGGATGGTACGTCGGTGCCGGATCTCGCCATGTAGCGGGGAAAGAATGCTGCCACATCCCGATAAAAGCGTGCACTACACTTACGAGAGTAAAAACCATAGTAATTGACGCGCTCGGAATCACTAACAAACTACCCAACCATCGAGTAAACAACTTGCCGTGCCCGCAACTTTGAGAAGCCTGCCTTTCTAGATTTGGAGGAAACATTGGGTGGAAAGCAGGGGGTGGTGTAAGGGAAGTTATCCACGCTCGAGGGACTGCTGGTCTTCTCAGGCGGTGAAAATGCTCGAGCGGGCACCTTTTTACGCCTCTTGTAAAGTAGAATCACTGTATGTTCTCTTGGCTGGCCGAGTCTGCGAACGGGTTGTCAGACAAGCCCTGAGGAAGACCACGGCAAGATGGTCGAAACATCGACATCACAGCCTTCGACAAGGTGTCACCCAGATAGTCAAAGAGAACTCGCAAACCTCTGGCTGCGGAAACTTACGACTTCATTTAGGTTCACTCTAATTTTAACTCGTAAGTTATTGTAATTGTCATGTTTTTTTCCCTTCCTTGAAATTACTTTAGATGCCCAAATATCAAGATAATATGTGTTCGCCTTTGCTTCAAGTGCAAGAATCATGGTTTAGAAAATTAACTTTCTATTTCTTCTTCTTTGGTGCCGTACATTGATTAGTGCGTAGGCTGGTCTCCTGAAGCCCCTATCGTCATCTTGTGAAACATATCCTCAGCTAGCTATGGTAGTTTCTATTGCTTTCCCGAGGGGCGCTAGTGCGCCAATTTTGACGTTTGATTTGCACGACAAATAGCACATGTCCAGATACAATAACCACAATCTTATCCAGTAATTCACCGGGAGCGGTAGCTCAGTGCATCAACTGATGTCACTGCAGCGCCTCTGACCGGGAGGTCCTAGGTTCGAGTCCTGACAGTGGCAGGATTTTCGACACTAGCTTTTCAGCTAGGTCGAATTCAGTCACTGCCTGGAGGAGAATTCCCACTCCCCACGGCGGCATGATTCTCGACACTAGCTTTTTCGGCTAGGTCTAATTCACTCGCTGTCTGGAGGACAGCTTCTAGCGGCCGGCTGCTCTGATCGGTAGTTTTCCGTGGTTTCTCCGATCAACACCAGGCGAATGCCGGAGCAGTACCTTACCAAACGGGCCACGGACCGCGCGCGATCTGTCCTTCCCCTTCCTTGTCATATCCTCTCCCCTTACACACACACTTACACTAACATGCACTACACTACCACATATTCCGGGAGACCGGTCGGGAGCTTAGAGCTTGTCCCGGCTGGGGCGGTGCCCCGCTGGTGGGAGAGTCTTGGTTAGGGGGAAACCCCACTAGCCGACGGTAGGTCGGCGCTGGATCTCGCCATCCAGTGGGAGAAGTTCACCACCATCTCTCGGGGAAAGACATGCACTACACTAACGGGACTAATGACCACAGTAGTTGACGTGCCCGAAAACATGAAAAAATCAATCAATTATCCAGTAATTCAAATTGAAACGCTGATGGGTGCTAAATTGCTAGAGGGTTTAATTTTACCCGGACCGACCAAGTGCCTTTCCTGGGTTCTGTTTTACATGCTTCAAGTGCCAGGATGCATGCCGTCGATTTTTGCCACCTCCAAAATTCCACGTCTTTGCCAGGGTATGAACCCGCGAATGTGAGATTAGTTGCCCGCCATGATTGCCTCTATAGCATCAAAAACGGCTTTATATTATTAATTTAAGTGAATAGGATATTCTACATGTAGAAATAAAAATTAGTAATAATTATGAAAATTTTGTAATGCGTTATTTGTGTTCAAATATTTTCATACGTGTACGTATTTTTTATGCACAAATAATGCCTATTATACTGTTCGTTGAATTTTGCTCGTATCAGAGTCTCTTGAGTATGCTTCCCATTCTTTTCTTTCGTTGATGCAACTTAAATATTTCCTATTTTGAAGTATTAATTGTATTGAAAATGTTTTAAAATACCTTAAATATATTATACATTAACATAGTTATTTCTTTGCCCTTAAACTGTCTTTTCAATGCATACCGTAGTAAATCTTTTTATTATCAGTAATGTTATTTTCGACAAGTAGTGAAATTCTCTGATATTAATAAATATGTTATTTGCCTTTAAATGTTTGGTAGCGTGAACGATTTCTGAGTTCTATATAGCAGACTAAATCAATTATTTAAGAACAGAATACAATTAATGCCTACATTAGTAGAAATTCATGTATTAATCAAACAATACTAATTTGAATTAATGAATTGTTAATTCTTTGTGTTTTGATATTTTGGGACTGGCAGTTTAATAAATTCAAATGCTCATTTTTCAATAGTTTTCATTCTGAAATTCGTGAAATTAAAAATATGCTCATTAAAATAATGCGCGTGGTGCTGTAATTAAAATATTCAGTTGAAGGAGAGAAATATTAATTATTTAATGGCTGAGTTATTGCGAAGGGTTGGAATTTGTAACTGTTGCTTCATACATAATATAATCATTTTACTTTCAACACACCTATTTAGGTATTCTACGGAGAGAAAAGTAATTGCAACTAAAGTATGATGCCTTCTACGCCGTTATTTTATTATATCTGAAATTATAAACACAATTATCCTTCCTGTGCAGTGCATGCACAGGACAACCCAAACCCTGTGGTAACTTCATATTATAAGTTTCTCGCTACGTATCCTATTTTCAACCCAGGGGTAGATTCAGAAATTTTTTACGGAGTCCGTTCCGTACGCAAAACGACTTGCGTAAACTATGATTAGCATATTCGAGCATGCATATTGAGGCTAGCAGGAGCGTAATTAACCCTTTGGGGACTTTAAGGATTCCCATATTATCAGCTTCTTTCTACGTAACGTATTTTTAACCGTACTTTCAAACTGCTACAAGACCAGAGTATTAGATTAATACAAGTTATACATGATATTTCATTTATGAAAATATAACTCCTATAGAAAAATCTTGGTCTGTTTCAAGTACATTGACCAGAAATTAACTGGTATAGTATGCATGGATTCATGATTCACCTCACAATGTAGTTATTTTTTGAGGTGCAATAAGGTTTCAAGTCATATTTCTTATCCAGAAAAAAATTTTTTCCGACGATCATGATAATATGCAGATGTATTCGCAATGATAAAGATAATTGCAGAATTTCTCAATATTTCTATATTTTCTTTAAACTGTCGTTCTTTGAACTACTATTGAATATTTATTAACGTTTCCTTGGACGGGTATTTACAAATTAAAAGTATCAATTGTAATCTAATATTTAATATATTATTTATTCAGAAATGAATTCATATTTTCATTAGTTAGTACGCGGGTGATAAGATTAATGACCTGGTTTGAGCTGCACATTCCACAGCATTTGCGGCTGTTCCTTCGGCATGTGCCCTCTGCCACAGCTCTCTGTCAACGAGACCGCAGCTCCAAACCACATTGAAGCCGTGCGACACAGACGGGGGTGGAAGATGCGAGACGAGGTCGAGTGTGGGGCGAGGCAAGGGGAGGAGCAAAGATGACATGGCGTGCGGGAGGAGTCAGGGTTGGGACGATTCAAGGAAGAATCGTCAGGATGGGAAACAGAGGCAAAGAAGGCCAAGCAAGAACGCGGGAAATATTAAAACGCGGAAAGGCGAAAAGGAAGACTCTGTGGGTAGAGATGGGAAGATGGCAAATAAAAATGCAAAAAGTGGCAAAAGAAGATGAAGATAAATATGATTGCGACTTAGCTAGGAGGAGACGGTTGTGATGGGGAGGAAAATGAGGTGGAGGGAAGCAGAGCGACGTGGCGGGGTGGGGAGGACGTGATATGGCGAGGAGAGTGACGTGGTGGAAAGGATGGGATATGGCGGGGAGAGAAACGATATCGCAGGTAGCGAATTGGCGTAGCAGAGAGGAACATGGTGAGGTGCAGAGAGACGTGGTTAGGAGGAAAGGAAAGGGAGGCGGCGATGCGGGGATCAGAACTAAAACGTGACAAGAAACGTGGCAAGGCGGGGAGTGGTTCAGGGCTGCGGGGAGAGGTTAGGCAGGGAGGAGAGGCAGATGCGAGGAAGGTTTTCTTCAACGGACTGCGAGGCGGGGAGGTCGACGTGGGGGGAGAGGCTGCGCAAAGTGGCGGGGAGGAGCCCAAGATATAGGGGAGGAGCGCGTCGTTGTGATAGGTTATGTGAAGTGGCGGGGAAGAGCGCAAGATGGAGGGGAGAAGCGAGTCATTGTGAGGTGGTGTGTGAAGGCGGGGAGGAGCGCAAGAGGGAGAGGGAAAGCGCGTCGGGGCGGGGAAGACCCCGTCGTGGTGAGGAGATTTGTGACGTGGCACGGTGAAGCCCGACCCACGAGAGGAAGGCGGGGAGGGGTGGGGCGGGGCTGTCGCAGAATGGAGTCTGGCGTCGCGTGGCAGCGCGCACTGCCGCGGGCGTGACCGAGGGCGCGGCACAAGGAGCAAACCTTATCAGCCCTCGCTGCGCCGCTCAGGCAGCATGCGGGCGAGGCCCCCGCCTCGCTCTGGCTCCGGCGCGCCACGCTCACGACGGCGGAGGCGGGGTGGAGGAGGCGGGGTGGAGGAGGCGGGGTGGAGGAGGCGGGGTGGAGGAGGCGGGGTGGAGGAGGCGGGGTGGAGGAGGCGGGGGGCGGAGGAGGCGGGGCGGAGGAGGCGGGGGCGGAGGAGGCGGGGCGGAGGAGGCGGGGGCGGAGGAGGCGGGGGCGGAGGGAGGCGGGGGCGGAGGAGGCGGGGGGCGGAGGAGGCGGGGGCGGAGGAGGCGGGGCAGAGGAGGCGGGGCGGAGGAGGCGGGGGCGGAGGAGGCGGGGCAGAGGAGGCGGGGCAGAGGAGGCGGGGCAGAGGAGGCGGGGGCGGAGGAGGCGGGGGCGGAGGAGGCGGGGGCGGAGGAGGCGGGGGCGGAGGAGACGGGGGCGGAGGAGGCGGGGACGGAGGAGGCGGGGACGGAGGAAGCGGGGAGGAAACATGCGACGATGAGAGCGGGCCTTGGAAATGAACGAAACTATACTGCGATTTATACATAGCTGCACTTCAAGCTCAGGAGCTGGAAGGAGAGAGGGAGATTGTTATTTAATCGGGAGCTTCAATATCAAAAATTGAAGTCCGAACGAAGCTCCCTTTCGGATGATAGTTTTCCCCCCTTCTTTCAGCTCATGACCTTGAAGTGCAGTTATGTTTAAAGTGAAGTTTAGTAACAAATCAGAAATGTTATATGTATTTTTGGTTGGTTGAAAGAAACAGCAACAAAATTATGTTTATTTCTAGGACACCCTTTTGTATAGAATGAATGGTTAAGAAATATAGTGGTTGACAATGTGAAAATTCAGTGTACTATTGGTGTTGTTAAGCCAAAAATATGAAGACAAACAAAAATGCTCCAAGGGCATTGAAGAACGGCAGAAACAGAATGTTTAAAATTGAAAACGATAAACTTTGGGAGAAGTGAGACGCGGAGATGACGGCCGAGTGACGGCGGGGAGGACGAGGGCAGAGAGGGCAATATTTTGGGATGGCACGACGACGCAAACGAGGATGATGACCTTCGTCATCATGATAAAGACGATAATAACTATGATGACAATGATGATGACCACCTTCGCCATTATGATAAAGATTATATTTCCTATGATGACAATGATGATGATGACCTTCGTTATAATGATCAAGACGATAATACCTATGATGATGGCGATGACAATGATAGCAGGGAGATTGATGAATCACTGCAGTGGATGACCTCAGCTCAAGAGCAGTGGGTCTGTGAAGACTGCGGACGTTCCAAGAGGTTCGTAGCAGCGCTGCCGAGCACTGGGACAGAGAGCAAGCGGAAACGCGGACACGTGGGCAGGTGGCGATTTCGAGGCTGGAGGATGCGTGGGCACACAGACTGCGAGGCGCGGAGAGGCGAGGTGGGAAGATAGTATCCGAGTGGGGCAGGTAGGGGGCGGGGCTAGGCTGCGCAGAAACGCAGAGGCGCAAGGTCGAGACTGGCATCTGCATTGACTGCGTGACGTTGAGGTAGAGCGACCGCAGCGGAGCCGCACGGAGCGGAGGAAAGCAGCGTGGGGCTGGTTGGGACACCGAGGTGAGGTGGAAGGGAACGGGGAAGGGCGGGGTGACATGGCGGGGAGGGTGTTGTGGGGCTTGATCAGAGGACAAAGTGGTTAGGGTCTGTGGGTCCGCTTAGGTGGGAGACAATATTGGTAGATAGAGTGCGGGGCAAAGCTATGACACCGACAGGAGGGTGCAGGGGAGAGTAGGCGTCGCAGAGAATATGGATGGATGGTGGTTGCAAGGGTCGAGCGATTGCGAGGTGAGGCAGGAAGAAATAGGACGAAACTGAACAAAGCAGAGAAGGGAGGGTAAATTTACCGCCGGGCGTAAGTAGACAACGCAGAGTATGCGAGCGAAGGGTGGACTATGGGATATACCAAAACGCCTCGACGCGGGGATAGAGCAAGGCTGCTCGTCTACGCGAGGAGACATGGGACGAAACCGGGCATGGTAGTGTAGGAGTGGCCGGTCTGTGGCGGGGAGCGAATGGACGACACGGAACGAGCGGGCAGATGGTGGGCGCGTGGGTAGAGAACGAGGCGGGGAGAAGCGGGTCGGGACGGGAGAAAGTTGGAGCGGGGCAGGGCGGGTCGCACACACACACGAGTCGGAGGGTGCGTCGGCGGGGCCGGCTGGACGAGGACGGGCGGTGGCGGGGGCGGGGGCGGGGGCGGGGGGGAGTTGGGCGACGGTGCTGGGGACGGAGCCTGTATAATGCAAGCGGGGAGGGAACTGTCCGCCTGGAGGGCAGGGAGCTAACTTATTTACGTGCGCAGGGCGACGCGGGCGGGGGCGGTGGCAAGGGCGGGGGAGGTATTGCGTGGATCAAGGGCCACAAGAGGAAGACGCGAAGCGTGTAGACGCATTGCGCTTGGAAGGACCAAAACAAGAGACCGAGGTAATGGGGCTGCAATGGAAGGACTGATGAAGGCCCACACTAGCAAATCCCCGCTAACAAGCTCATCTATCTGAAGACAATGTTGAAAATATAGCATAAAATAAAATGCTAAATAGAAACTTATCGAAGGATATCTAGAAACTTTGTTCGTTTATTTGTACACAGTGAAAATTAAAATAGAAATTTTACAAGTAAGAAAATACAAAATCTAATGATACATAAAATGTACAGAATAGCTATTTCAATACCTCTGCTATGAGAAAAAAAATTAGTGAACAGTTTCTTTGATGGTAAAATAAGAACAAATTAAAAAATATAACGTAACATGTGATCTCTAGCCTTTTCTCAACTACTGAATCCTTCAAACAATTTTTTTTGCGGAGATGAGGCACAAGTATACAATAACATTGTACAGACATATGTATATAAGATTACCTCAATATTATTTAATATGGGAAGTTTTATGTTTTAAAAAACTTTCTTGTTCCATGGCAAAAATATCAAAACTTTCTTTGCTTTCTGCTCGTTTCGTGGTCAAGGCAATTACGAGGTTTTTGTGTTCCAAAAATGTTATTTTATAGTTGAAAAATCCCTACATCATTCTTACAAATACCTTTCTATTATACCATATTTTTCTTAACCGACTCAGTACATATATGAAAAGCAGAACACTCTATTATAAATAATACATACTAGTTGGTCCCGTGCAAATATTCCGAACTTTGTAAGTCATTGTTTTAAAATAAAATACCTTCAGAGTGGAATCCAACTCGAACATTCCTGATCATTCATGCTGCGGAGATGGGGTATCCCAGCAAAAATGTAATAGAATATCTAAAGTGTCTCGTTTCGTTGAGAACGCCAGAGTGCATTGAGCATAGTAAGATGCCAGAACGTATTTTTTCTGAGTTATACTTGTGGCTGGTAAAGTGTGTGGCGAGGCAAAACATGTGTTGCGCGTAGAATGAGCAACTGCTATTTTCCTTCTATTATAAAGTGCAAACTTTTGTTTTTTAGGCTAAAAATTGAGAGTGTCAACGAAACATTGATCTAATTCTTCAGAAATGAAAAATGAATTGACCTCAGGATTAAATTATTGACCCAGGAAAAAACAAGATTGCATATGCAGAGCCTCTGAGATCTTGTACAATACTCCCTCGAAAAATGCATATTAATTTTTTTTTTAAAAATTCATTTCTTAATAATGTCAATAAAAGTCAACGTCCAATGTTATTTAAATAAATTATCATTTGTTTAACTGTTAATGACGTATTTGTTAACTAAAACCTCCGAGAGCTGTAGTATATTTTCTATGACCATCAACATTATTTTGGATTATCTTTACAATGTAAGGAAGCTGGGAACATAATACCAGAATAATGTACTGATTAATTATGTAAAATATAAATATGTATTTTTCTCTATTAACTTCTGTAAACTGACATAACTGATTGGCATAATGACTTAATTGATAAAATTTGGCATAAGAAAGCATGGTATTAATGCCATCTCATGCCCTCTGCCTGAGAAAATTCATATAGTGTCCGAAGAACCGGAAAGGAAGAGCACATTTGTCACTAGGGCACATTCCTCCTTCGGTGATATCGGGCTTAGGCAAATGAGTCAAAGCATATTCGTTCAAGAATTTTAACTTTCTTTTGGGCAAGTCCCGCAAGCTGGAAATGAAAGGAACAGAAGATCTCAATAGCCGATTAAACATGTCCTGGATTGTGTGCAGACTTGAACATATTCGCGAGAATCCTTGTGCATTCTATCTTATATCTTTGTGAGTAGATTATAGGCATGTAATACCATGAATATTTGGAAATATATTTCTTGGCAGTTTCCAGTGCGTACTTCTAAAAGAAGGAATGCTGATGGCGTATCCACTGGACATTGCCAATAAAATGTTTCTAAAACTCTTAATTATACCCTCATCTATCCTCATTATTTCTGAGGAATATTTAGATTTCTCAAAAAAGCGGCTTGCTGAATTACCGCCGTTGCTATTAACATAATTCTCGTTGGAAAGCTCTACATGCAGGCCCATTTTTTCTTTGAATTTTATTTGAATGCGTTTCTTGTCCATATTCAAACTGTAGTTACAGCACTATTTCATTAAAAACATTTAATACTAATTTTAACAATAAAAGTGTAATAGAAATAATCGTTGGTATGTATCATAGGAGTTAAGTAAACAAATATTACTTACCGATAAATTGTATTTTTGTTTAATTTTTAAACATTTAAAGAGTGTAACGATGAGTTTCTTTGATATCACGTACGTATTTGTTCTTTCATCGAGCGCAGACCCTTCCTGAAGACGAGTTTTGATGAGACATATTATTTAAATATTAGTTTTATGTAAAAATTTTAATGAAATAAAATGTGCGTAATCCAGTTCAGAAGATGTGAAATGTACGTAAATATTATGTATATGTAATATTAGTAAACAGTCATAATCTATTACAAAAATTTAAAAAAATAATTTTTTGTTTATAATATTTAGTAAATTTATTTCAGTAAAACATCAAACTTTTTTCTCTAGAAACTGCGTTGTAAAAGCAATTCCCGTTCTCAGGAAAGATCTCGACGAGTATATTCGGTGGTCATGCGCGCTGAACGAAAAGTTAATTCTTTGTAGTTATTAATAGGGCAATTTGGGGCATTATTTTACAACTGGATTCGAAGGAATTCAGCTAGTAAATGAAATTAGAAACATCGCGGAATTTTGCGAAATTTGTAACTTTGTGTCTACGTGAACTTGTGAGTAATTACAATTATCTTGAATCATTTAAGGATCACTCTTGCGATCAGGGGATAGGGTCTACCAGAGCTGTAAATAACTGTTCAAACTATTTGTTAGTAAATACTTTATTAATAAACCTTAATATAACCAAATTAATAATACTTTATAAATAAACCTTAACCCAGGAGTGCTCGCAATAGATCTGTGAGATCCAAGTCACGGCAATTTTATGTTTCTGAATTATTATGATGCATTAGTGGTCTGATATTACATGTATAAAATCGGATGGATTAGCATGTACTCGACTTCTGACGGCAGGTTTTTCCCCCTTCAGGGGTTTTTTCCTCAGCCGTACCTTATGGTCTCTTTTCCGCGGCATTGATGCGATGGAGAGACCATTTGGGGTGAATACCAGAATACGAAAGGTTAGAACGCGGTAGAATGTAGGTATTGTAATGGCTTAAAGGCCTTTGGCCTAGCCACTCAGCATCAAGTTCTCTAATTTGTATGTAATAATTACCTATTAAATTAAAAAAATATTACATGTATTCCTTCACTGTACTTTTCTGGGATTGCCTGGCTTTTTATTTTTATTCTTTCGCTGAGCCATTTTCCGTGAGCATGTTCAAACTTGATGGCTGCCCTGCGCGATATCTGTCATATACGTTGGGTGCAATGGCGCCAGTGCATTTTAAACTCCTGGCCTGAACGGTACGTTTCATGGCCTGAGCATTATTTTCAGCCGTCTATGACTAGTGCATATCCAGAATGTTATAATTTACCTTATCTACAATTGACTGTCACAATTTCTTACCAAAGAGAAAGAAGATATGCAGGAGACATCTGTAAGGAAATGAAAAAAAAATGGAAACCCTGCAATATGAAAAGAGACAAAGATTTTCTAAATATTTCTTGAAAAAGTAAAATATATATTAGTGTATAAGATGCCAAAATATTTTGTGTAAATTATATTTAATATTATTTAGTTTGATAATATGATATTTAATGATGTTTGCGTGTACTTCGTCATTTTTTACGTTTCTTCCCATAACTATTCAGATAAGAATTCTGCAGTGTAAGATTCACTAACAATTTCATTGGAAAACATGTACAAACTGAATTAAATACGTATTACAGTAAATGGCCCAGCTCAATCGCATTCATAAAAAGTTGCAACTATATCTCAGAGATCCATTGAGGGCACTGGCGAGAGTCTACCTATTGCGGGCATTCCCGGGTTAAACTTAATAAACCTGTAAATATTGTGGCGTCATGCGTTTGCAATAATACACAGGCAAGAGTGGGTTAAATAATTGCTGGTTTATTTACTAAGTTCCACCACCGAAACAACCTTATTTACACAATTAAATTAACTTAAAAATATTCCACTACTCGGAGTAATCTGTCGCTGCGGCTACCACACCACTACGCTCGAATACCACTTACATTCGATGGCGTGAAGCTCCGCATCCTACTTACAGACTCGTCCTTGAGTCTCCCTGTCCTTACGGCAAACACATTGCCGGCCCTATCCGCCACGCTCGCGGCCGGCACCCAACCAGGCATTCGCCGACCGTCTCCTCGGCCAGATGCGCACTCCTCGAAGACTCGAAGCGAAAGAGGTCAGAGCGTCGTCGCGCCCGGCGCAGGTAGCCCGCACCACTTCCACGCCGCCTCCTGGCTTTTCCCCCGTCACATCCGCTCTCTCTATAACAAAGGCTAGCACGTGGACGCCTAACGTTTCGCCTACGTCACGCGGCCGCTCGTTGAAATGGGTTTGTATCCACGACGCTACAATATCTGTAGCTCGTGTCTGCGATTGCTGTTGTGTTCCCGCGACGTCACAGTGTCCTTCCCAGGGCCGCGGGGTGGCCGGGGTCGCTGGCGTTCCGCCCGCAGCCGCGACGCGCTGAGGCCAACGGCGCGACGCGGGGGCGGAATCTGAGCGCCGCACGTCGCCGCGATGTTTTACGCTTCCTGCGCGTCTCGCACGCACGAGCGTGTGCGCATTAAGGAGAACACGCACGGCAGTCCGCAGGCGCGCTACATCTCCTCTCGCGAGGTGCTAGCCTCCGGTATTCGTATTTCGGAGTAATTTTATGTCGCTTCGTATAAAGTTTTTCTTTTTCGGGGTCATGCGTTTATATATACAGTCGTCTCTAGAAATTTCCATATACCTACCTGTTTTGAAATTTTTGTTTATTTTTTGAAAAAAAATATTCTTAATTATATAGTTAATACGATATTTTCCTTTAATTAAGTTATTAGAAAGGACACCATTTCAATCTATGTTTCAAATTGATAAGATCTAATGAATGACTGCATTATTTCACCTAATGTCTGTTTGCCCTTAATAAAAATAAAACGTCCTAATAAACGCATAAAATTGAAGAATCATAAAGCAGAGTTTTAATTACCTAGCACAACTACACTCCAGACGACTTTGCCTTTACATACACAGCAGCCTAAATGTTTCAATAACTTCACTTAAGATTAAATTGAGTTTCATTAATGACTCTGTAGAGCTTTGGATATATTCAGGTGACAGGAAGTAATTTTAAAACGTCATCGGATTAGTCATTGCAACTTTGGCAACTTTTTGCAACTTTTCGCATTGTTACTTCCTGCGAAAAGAACCGCTTCATATTTGGACTGTGCAGCTTGTTCTTCTACATTGCAGAAATTTTAATGACTACCGCTGGAAATTTCATATGGCAGTCTATCAAGATGACGCCTTTTTTTAGGGAATCTAGATTATACCTTAACATTTGAGAAAGAGGAAGCGTTTTAAATTTATTAAATGGGCTCTTTACTGCCATATTTTTAGTTTTTTTTGTAGACAGTATTAAACATGAAAGTTAACTCAATAAACAAATGAACAATTAAAGCAACAAATAAGACATTAAGAAAAGAAGTTATTCAAAAGTTGCCCTAAGACAGATCCACAAAGAACATCAATTTGTTTTACTCGTTTCGCTAAATGTTTTAAAAATTATTTACATTATTTATACATTTACATACTACGAGCAGAAAAGTTGACGCACGGTTGAAACTTAATCAATCAATCAATCAATCAATCGTGATCGTCAAAGGTCCGTTGCATATGGGTGATAATGTTTGCTCAGTTCTAAAGATGGGAGTGAAGGCAGGATAAGAAACGAAAGGTTTGGCGCCGTCCATAACTGATTGTTTAAATTATTTGCTTCAGCAGCTGCCTGAAATTCATTGGAGAATAAGATGTACACAACCGATGTATAGTATTCTAATCGAAGGGATACTCAGCCTCTACCTCGCAACATTACTGGAGTTGAAAATTTGCCATTGTATGAGAAATTCTGCACGATTTCAAAGCTTCAGTAGTGTTCTCATCATTACGTACGTTCTTGCGATTATTACTATTTCTTGTAGACGTGTTATTTGTGTGTCAGAACTCAAATTTAATGCCGCTTTGTGTAAACATTAGGATAGCATTGGTAGGTTTTTTGTATGTACTCCATTTACGAAGTAATTTCTTAAATATATTTAATGTGGTGTTTTTTGTTAGATATTGCGTAACTGAAAATGCAGTAAAAACATAAAATAAATTGCTACTATGCAAACACAGAACGAGTACTGGCGAACAAAAAATATGAATTTTTCTATATCCAGAGATAGGAATGTTTTTAATTCGAATTCTTCTATCATATTCAAGGTGGCAAAATTGATTCTACGTTTCTCTCTGTTACTGTAACTCTTAACTAGTATATCAGAATATAGAACTGAGTTTACAAATGCTACTTCCAAAATTTAAAACTCCCAATTCATAATTTGAAGCAAAATTCATAATTTCTCTCGAGCTATATATACATTCATAACGACGATATCAGCAACTACTTGTATGTTAATCTCAAAGTAATTCGTCTCGCCGTAAACCCTCTCTCATTCTTTAAACAAAAAACCGAATTGTAAAATTCAATTCTCATCCAACCTAAGGTTGCGTATCAGAACCGATGTCTTGCGTAAAAAGAGCCAATTCTCACCAGAAAGTATAACCAAGTCCGTTTTAAGGATCTTGCTTTCCGATAGAAGAAAATGCCGCAGACAATATCTGGTCGGTACCAACTACACTGTCGGGGCCGGTTGCGATAGCTGAGTCGCTGGCGGTATGCTTATCGGTATCCATGTCGGTATCGATATCCATGTCTGTATCGGTATCCATGTCGGTATCGGTATCCATGTTGGTATCGGTATCTATGTCGGTATCGGTATCCATGTCGGTATCGGTATCCATGTCGGTATCGGTATCCATGTCGGTATCGGTATCCATGTCGGTATCGGTATCCATGTCGGTATCGGTATCCATGTCGGTATCGGTATCCATGTCGGTATCGGTATCCATGTCGGTATCAGTATCTGTGTCCGTACCGGAAAGGCCGTTGGTATCGGTTCCCCGTCGGTGTCGGTATACGTATCGGTGTCGGTATACGTATCGGTGTCGGTATACGTATCGGTGTCGGTATACGTATCGGTGTCGGTATCCGTGTTTGTGTCGGTATCTGTGACGGTATCGACATCTGTGTCGGAGTCTTCACGCGTCGTCGAGGGTCGCAATAGCAGTCGCAACTAGCGGTGACGAGCGACCGCTGTAATCAAAAGCATCAGCCATGCCGGCCACGCGACTACGCTAAGCGCCAATGATCCATGGGAAGGTGGGGGCGACGCGTTCACTCCTCCCCCCACCCCGCTTCCTCCCGGAAGCGCCCGCCCCCCGGCTGGCGCGTCACGTCCGCAATCAGTGGCCGCGCGAACCGCCCTCGCCCCTCCCCCGCCTCTCCCCGCCCAGCCCCGCTACTCGCTCCTGTAGTGCGATAGGGGCCCCGGCTCTCTGAAGCTACTAGGGGACTTTATAAGCAAGGGGCGGTAATAGGTATTAGTCATGCACGATGTAAGAATAAGTGATATTAATTACAAAATTGTGGGTGTAAAAGATGAGAACACAGATTGACAGATATGATAGAGAAAATTTTGAAATGGAAGTACTAACACAATACCGGTAGGCTATGCTATCGTACAGTGTAATCTATATAAATAAAAATGGATGTTGGTTTAGATAATCTCGGCAAATTCCGAAACCGTGTGACCATGAAGCTGGCACATCTATGTGTTTTTTTTCACATTAAAGGTGTATGTTCTGTCAATTTTGTTGTAACGCTACTACATGGCACTGCAGAACAAAAATTGCGCTTCATTGTAATTCCATTCAAACTGCGTTTCACTGCGGCTTCATTGTTGCTGAGCGTTGCCGTGTGTCGTGTGACACGGAGAAAGTTAGGTATAGGGACAGAGAGACGGGAACATATACAGGGAGAGGGACAGAGAGAGGCAGAGACAGATAGAGAGAGACACACAGGAACATTCAGATAGACTGAGACGGAAAGAGAGAGAGAGACGGAGAGGGAAAGAGACGGACGGAGAGGGAAAGAGACGGACGGAGAGGGAAAGAGGCGGACGGAGAGGGAAAGAGGCGGACGGAGAGGGAAAGAGACGGACGGAGAGGGAAAGAGAGAGGGACGGAGAGGGAAAGAGAGAGGGACGGAGAGGGAAAGAGAGAGGGACGGAGAGGGAAAGAGAGAGGGACGGAGAGGGAGAGAGAGAGGGACGGAGAGGGAGAGAGAGAGGGACGGAGAGGGAAAGAGAGAGGGACGGAGAGGGAAAGAGAGAGGGACGGAGAGGGACAGAGAGAGGGACGGAGAGGGAAAGAGAGAGGGACGGAGAGGGAAAGAGAGAGGGACGGAGAGGGAGGGAAGGAGAGAGAGAGAAATGGAGGGGGAGATAGACTGGTCAGGAGACGGCGGCCTTGAACGACTGGACAGAAAAACGCAGGCTCACCATACAGGACGGGCGCTCTAAGGGGGAAGATAGGACAATGCACGCTGAGAGACGATACAGCACAAGTCGGGGTGGGAGATGACTCAGGGCAGGGAAGACTAAGTGAGAAGACAAGTCAGTGCGGACTGTGAGACAAAACAGCACAGGACAGGGTGAGGGGTAACACAGGGCAAGTGGACTAAGTGAGAAGACGAGCCAGTGCGGACTACGAGACACGACAGCACAGGACAGGGTGAGAGGTAACACAGGGGAAGGCGGACTAAGTGAGAAGACAAGCCAGTGCGGACTGAGAGGCGAGACAGCACAGGACAGGGTGAGAGATAACACAGGGCAAGTGGACTAAGTAGGAAGACACGACAGTGCGGACTAAGAGACAGCGCAGGGCAGCGGCCGGAAGCTTCGTTGCCCGGAGCGGCGGTGCGGGTCGCAGTGGGGCGGAGCGCCAATTACACAGCCTGAGTTTCACGTAGAGGGCGCTGGACGGGTGCGAGGGGGCGTAGAGGGCCGTGGCACGTGAAGTGCGTACCTGGCCGGCCCCGCCCCCTCCGCTGCGTGGACGCCGTCCGGAGTGGCTGTGTGCTGGTAAGCCCCGGCAACGAGCCTCTCGCAAGCGAGCCACGCGCAAATATTTTTCGCCGGGATGAAACACAAACAGAAGAGGCGCAACACCCTCCCGCTGTCTCTCTCCTTCCCCCTCTCCTCACCCCCTTCTGCGAGCCATCCCTCCACGCACCTCCTACAGATTTCCGATAAATGATTTTGGATATAAACATTATACCGGGAATCTACGCTCCGCCCCCAGATGGGACATTGCGTTGGCCTTGGGCGGAAGTTCAGGTCTTCTCCAGACTGTTGAGGAACGGTTTATTTTCCTGTTTTGTACGGTTGGTGAGGTAGCAGTGCGAGAATTTGAGATGATTTAGTTCAGTGGATTCATTTTTGATCATGTCCTGCATCTTTAGAATGTGTTATCATCGAATCTTATAAACACATCTCAATCTCTTAAGCCAATTCCCATTTCTTAAACAAATTCCAACCTCGTAAGCGAATCCCAACCTTGTAAATGTATCACAATCTCGTACGCGAATCCCGATCTCATAAGCGAATCCCAATTTCGTAAGCAAATCTCAATCTCATACTCATTACCCATTTTCATAATTACAACCCAATATCAAATTCCGGCATTCGAAAGCTACTATTCCTTTGTGACTTAAGAGGTCACAGCTAGTTCCGCAGTGAAATGAAGTTAAATGTACATCGATGTTTAACACTTTTTAAATTACATAAACATTAGAAAATACCGAAAGATTTCGTGTATGATGGCAATAAATCGTGTGTTAACTCCTGTACAAGAAAATCATTCAACAAAATATTTTTGCTAACTTTTCATTTTACACTTCAGTCAGTTCATTCCCATTGCAGAACTTTATTTCCAACTAGACCTGAATGTGCAACTCAGCTGTAATGAAATTTCAGAACATGCAAGAAAATCACTTACGACAAAAGCAATTACAGATATAAACTGTTTAAGTAATCCGATAATGCTCCTCAAACAGGGAGGTCCTGAATGATGAGCGAACTTTCGCTTATTGTTATGTTACGTCTCAAAATCGCAAAATTGTGAGGATGTTTGGACAGTACTGTAGTATCCAAACAAAGGAAAAACATAAAATGGTTTTTTATTCAATATCCAGGTTCAATAATGAGAATCCAGTGTACAATAGCCAAAGTTCCGAATAAACTGTAGAGTGTGCCAATTGCGAAGCCGTTTCACCGTGGTCCAGTAGAAGTCCCATACACAACCTAGTCGTAGAATATCCACCAGAGAGTTCCGTTTCCATAGCACAGGTCGTCGTTATCCCTAATCACCACTCTACACTCCGTACACCACTCGCCAGAACACCGTTGCCAACATCGTCGCTATTAGTCTCCCCTGGCGTCGGGTCGGGGTCCTCTTATAGCCCGCTGGGGGTAGCGGCCCGCCGACTAGCTGCGGAGTAGGGGCGGTGGCGAGTCCCTACCCGCTTGTTCAGGCGTGACGGCCGCGCGCGGTCAATCCCGGCCGGCCCGCAACGGTCGCCTTCCCCTCCGGCCGAGGGCAGTGATGCCCCGCTGACGTAGCTCGGCGGCGGGTCTTTCAACCGCGCGCGGGGGCTCATGACAAGTACAATACAAATCAATTTACGAAATGTCCATGGCTGCTTACCGCGGAACTAGGAGACCCTGTTAAGTGGGAATATTTAGACTGTCTCTTAGGAAAATCATTTTATTTCTGAAAAAATGGTGATCAATGGAGGTAATCTCTTAATCGGAGTTGCTGTTTTACCAAGTTTCAATGACATTTAAGTATTTGTTAAGATAATATCGTGTATTTTTTCTATGAATTATTCAGATTTTGAGATACACAAGTACATATAGGTCATACAATTGACATACCAGTTAAGTAAGGTAAAGTTTATGATTACAACGCATAATTCCTTTTTGATAACGAAAACGAATATATGAACAACATAAAAAGAGGAGTATGTTGAGAGTCAGTTTTTTCAGATACAATCGAACATAGGCAAATCATATAACATTTAATTATTTATGCCTTAATAATTTCTTTTCGTCTAATAGTACTAATCACTTTTCTCTCAATTTTCTTCGGAAATTGTAGTTTTTTATGAGACCATAAATGCTGGTTTATTTTCTATAAGTTATTAAATAATCGAATCTCATCAGAAGAAGTAACATGACGATAACGACAATAACGATTACTATGTCTGAAAAAATACATTGATCCTCCATGATCCTCCTCCATTACCTACTATGAAATATTTTTCGAGTTATTTGATGAAACGTTACGTTCTATTAACCTAGAAAAAAATTGATGCCTTATCTCATTTTAATAATATAATTTATTTTTTATGTGTTCTAAATTCAATTTTAATAAATAGATTAAGATGTACTTAAACATATTTTAGATCATCTAATAGCAGATGAAGTGTGCTCACATAAATGCTATTGATCCAATTTGGTCTGCACATTATTAAACTTTCTTTTCTTCAGTGTTGATGTGTTGTTATACAACATTGCTCAGTTGGCTACTATTCTAGGTGATTTGTACAATCCAGTTCAAGCAGAATATTTTCAATTTAAACTATCTGAATAATGTAAATCTAAATCTATGTAAATATATTGGCTTTTGGTAAACGTGCGAGCCGCTACGTTACGAGCAGAACCTGTAAATTAAGCAATAGTATGAAGCGCGCTTTGATATGAACATTTAGTGAAAACGTTCTCACTGCAGATCTCGCTTTGATCAATATTTAAACGACTGAACCGTTGTTTACTATGTTTCTCCACGTATGATTTGCATGTACGCATACCACTGTACTGTTGATAATGGACCCGGTTATTTGTTAGGAAACGTATTATTTGTTGGCTTATGAGATCTGCAATAGTGTTGTTTGGTGAAAAGGAGATAAACGATTTAAAAAAATAGTGCAAGTGTTAAATCAGATCATTACGAGTGAAAATGTTTGTTGAAAAACATTATCATTTCTCGAAGACCCTCATTGCATTTATTTATTTGGATCCATCAACATTGTGAAAATTATCTATTATAAGAGTTTTGTATAGAAAAGGGCCTATATTCGAGTCCAGGAACATCGAAATCGTGGGTATTCTGTCTCAACCTAATACAGATATTGAATTGTTTTGAACAACTGTGGAATATGTTTTGAATAACAGTTAAATATCTGGATCAGATGATGCCTTACCAAATTTCTAATTTGTAAATTCTCCATGGGTTCAAAATTGCAGGGAGGCATGAAACGACGAACTGACGAGTGAATCGAAAGCCAACCTTAATATTAATTAACATTATTATACTGGGTATTATAATTTAAATAATCACATAGAAAAAAATTATTACTACATTTTTTCTTTTGTGTGTGAAAGAACAAGTTTCCACTTCGTGGCAAAATAATGTATGTATTGAAGCTATTGGTAGTGCAAGAATCACGAAAGAACATTACTGTGTTATTACTCGTTACAAATTTTACCTCGCAACAAAGGAACTATACTTAGCGTATGCTCAAAAATTGTTTCCATACGGCTGCTGTATAACAGTGTTGTAAAGCTATTCCCTCCTGACAGCTACAAAGAGCTCAAACGCGAAGAAAATGAACTTGAAAGCCACAATCCCCTCCCTGGTCGTAAACGCGACCTCGCCGCAACCTCTTGCGTTTGGTTCATTCGTGTCACAAGTGACGCACCGCGGACTGTTTATGTATGCGTATGTCTGTCAGCGGCGCCTTTTATTAGCGGTCACGTGCCGGAGCGGCGTGGAGCCCCCCCCCCCCCCTAAGCGAGCGCGCAGCTACCAAAACACTCGCCATTCAGCGCCTGGCGCGACGAGCGCGTCGGTGGCGGGCGCCATATGGAAGCGATGCCTCGGGCTCGGGCTGGAACTCGTTGCGAGGCAGCAGGAGGAAGGCACTAGAAGCTACGGATGCAAACCTCCATAGGAAAAAAAATAACATGACTTTGGAGTTTATTCCTACTCTAGAAAATGCATTAAAGTCTTTATTCGGTCTTAGACATTTCAAAAATATTGTTTGCTGCATTGTCTTCGCGATTTAATACGTCACACTACATATACCTAGCAGAACTTATATAATACATATCACCTACCTAATATATATATATATATATATATATATATATATATATATATATATATATATATATATATATATATATATATATATATATATATATATATATATATAAAATATACATATATATATATATATATATACATATATTACCTACAGATAACATGAGAATATGAACAGAAGTTGTGAACAAATTTCTTGGAATTATATTTAATTATTTTAATTTACTATTACAATTATTAATTTTACGAATATAAGCACATTCTCAGAAGAAAAATCACAAATTCTAATTACACAACATTTCGATTTTGTTTCAAGTGAGTGATGTTAAATTTCAAATGAGAAGCAAATTCGTAAATTATTATTAGATATAAACAATCGAAATAAAAAAAATAGATTAAAATATCTGAAAACAAATAAATTATCAACTTCATTAATAATTTTTGTAATCAGTAGCATCTCTATTAGTCCTCAGTGCATATATGATTTGCAAACTCCAAACGAATCCTAATAA